>OX424447.1:1439089-1463346 GCA_949152495.1 Lasius fuliginosus | reverse complement strand
AAAATTCCTTCAACCTTAATTACAGTCGTGTCTAGAAAATTAATAGAGTTATTGGTTTCCATCCCATGTGTAAATTTTAAGCGCTGGTGGTAACCGTTAAAAACATTAAGTACTTCAGTAATTTCGGACTTCGTCGCTATTGCAAAAATATCATCGCTATATCTGTAATAGACCGGTATAATAAAATCTAATAAATTTAAACAATGAGTTTCTAGGTCATCCATGACCAAGTCAGCCAAGATTGGCGATAAGGGAAACCCCATCGGACATCCGAAGATTTGTTCATAATAAATTGTTTAATAAGGTTTTATAAAGGTGTTTTTTAATTGGTTGTATGTCAATTCATCGATAATCCCGTTATCGCGCCAACACTTAACCAACGTGTTAACCTTCGTTTTAGTAAGATTGATGGGATCTTTGTTGATCCAGCGCTTAAAATTTACACATGAGATGGAAACCAATAACTCTATTAATTTTCTAGACACGACTGTAATTAAGGTTGAAGGAATTTTGCTGACTAATTGGTATCGGAAATCTACCATCTCAGGCAGATATCTGAATTTTTATTCGAGCCATCCACTCAAGTATAAGATCAATACCATAAAAGGTTTAGTAGATCGTGCGGTTTTGCTCTCTGACGATCGCTATCATGATAATAATATTAAAACAATAATTGATATCTTGGTCAACAATTGCTTCCCAAAACCTTTTATAGAGTCACATATCTGTAAGAGAATTAAAACTTTAAAATATCATAAGGACTCTACCCACAATACTGACTTGTGTTATAAAAAGTTTGACACAGAATCAGTTTTACCTTACATAAAAAACTTAAGCGAAAATTTAAATATTGCGCTTAATAAATGCGGCTTCGAAATAGTATATACGGTTCCAAAAAGACTCAACAACTTAATTAGAAAAGGTAAAGATAAGATCGATACTAATCACAAAACTGATGTCGTTTATATGATTGAATGTAATGACTGCGATGCGACATATACTGGTCAAACGAAAAGACAACTAGCTACACGTGTAAATGAACATTGCAGAGACATAAAAAAACATCCCAGCAACCACAGTGTAATTAGCAACCACCGTTCCACATACGGACATGATTTTAATTGGAAGGAACCAAAAATTCTGCATTGTGAAAAACATAGAAAAAAAGAGAGATTGCTTTTTATAAAAGAGATGTTTTTTATAAAAAAATTTAACAACAATATTAACCTACAAGAAGACACAGATAATTTAAATCCGATATATGACGCGCTAATACACAGAGTATAATTGCTTGTTTATTTGTAAAATTTGTTCCTGTGTCTTTGTAATGTTTATGTTATTTTGATGCGAAACATTATAATTTAACATACATGTCGTCTTTTTCGACATTAGTATTATCACGGCTTTCATTTAGACAACTTGAAAGGTAACGTTCGTAAAAAATATCCTGTACTTTACAGCTCATAGCGCGGCTCGTTTCTAGTTGTTAATATACTATTTTTCTTTTATTTTTATAGCAACACTTGATAAGGGCCCGTACCCAAGGGCCGAAACGTTGTGTAGAAATATTTGTATTGGCCAGTCAGGTCGAGTTTTAATAAATCACTTGAATATTTATAGATTAAGTTGTAAAAAGTAGAGTTTTATGAGGAGTAATTTCCTAATTGTAGGGATAAGAACTTTTAAGAATTCTTTGAAACAAAGCTTTTATTTAGGCGGCGATATCAAAAGTACTTACCGGATTAAAGTCTGTAAAACTAAAGAATATGGCTTTCCAATGACTAAATATTTCCAACGCCGTCCACGCTTTGAAAGGAAATGAGAGTCTAAGAAATGAAAAATTAAGAATTTTTGGATAACTCCCTTTTTTTAAAAGTACGACACATAAAGAAAATTGGAATCTTTCAACGCCATTCTCTTTTTGAAAAAGCAGGGATATGAAATTAAATAAATTTCTCGCAGCGTAATTGGAAAAAAGTATTTTCAAGATTATAGTTAAGAAATTTAAAGGCTCTCAATATGAAATATAAATTCAAATATCAAACGGCTAGTAAGAGTCAAACGCGGATGGTAGTGCATCGGTTTCAAAAAAAATTAATTTTTTGTTGAAACTTATTCGTTGTGCACAGGGCTCATATTTTTCTTGGTTTTATACCAACTTATAAATTAAATCTCAATTCGAGATATTAACTTAATATTAATAAACCCCTCTGACTCCCCAAAAGAAGCGTAGGCGAGAAAAATATCGGGGCGAAGTCGCTGAATCGAGAATCGAACCCGAGTCTTTCGTTTACTGGGCGATTGCTCTTACCATTGAGCTATTCAGACTTCAGACCCCACACCTCGATACTCTTCATTTTGCCTACAATTATCTATTAGATAATAACGCCATCTTCCACAGCCGGCATAAACTAACAGTTAAGAAATTTAAAGGCTCTCAATATGAAATTATTTTTCTCGCCTACGCTTCTTTAGGGGGGGTCAGAGGGGTTTATTAATATTAAATTAATATCTCGAATTGAGATTTAATTTATAAGTCTTGGTATCAAACCAAGAAAAATATGTGCCCTGTACACAACGAATAAGTTTCAAAGAATAATTAATTTTCTTAGAAACCGATGCACTACCACCGCGTTTGGCTCTTACTAGCCGTTTGATGTTTTAATTTATATTTCAAAATTATATTATAAATTATGCCAACTTTAGAAAAAAGACCTTTGATGGTATATCTCTAATATCCTTTTAAGATTAAAATATACTGTTTTTATAAACAATGGGTAACTTAAGAATCTATATTGTCCATTACATCAGAATAGCTTTTCATATAAAATATATGTATCGAGATTATCTTTTATTCATGAAATATCATGAATTTAAGAATTTTGCCAAATAATAAACTCGGATTGTTCTTTTGAAATCAATTATATTTTTTTATGCTAATACAGCGTAATTTATTATAAATTATATGAATCTATTTTTAGGGACATAGTGATTCCAAAGTCTCGTGCAATTCAACAGCGACGGATGAGAACCGAAATTTCAGTCGATTCCGATGACGATGATGCCTTCTTTGATTCCGAAGACGATGACGATGATCAGGACGAACCAAAGTAAGTAATAACGGATTCTATTATCCGTTTAATCAATTGCAAATATTTGTTTTAAGTTCTGACTAATTGTTAGGGTTGCACTCTGTAATATATGTATGTCAAAAGAAATCCGTGAGGTTGATATCAACATTCACCTCTTCTTATAGTACTGACAAGTACGAACAAGTATAAATGCAAACAGGTATAAATACGTTTCCATGTAGCATTCAGATTTTTGAATCTCATTTTACATCGGTTCGCAGTATCGAGATTTTTAATCTGCCATTTGATCACGGAATTATGTCAGTTTCAAGACTAACGTGGCTGATTTGAAAAATTCACGAATGCGATTCGGATATGTGTAAATAGTCACGTCCGATCTTGCTGGAATGATATGAATACAGTACGGATACACGGAACGGATAAGTGTAAATGGACCTTTATTTTGAATGGATCTCTAAACACCTACGTGTTAGTCGTCAGACATTTAAAGTGCTCGTTGGTTTTTTTTTGTGTTACAGGTGCCAAGAATGTCCCGTGGTGAAGCCTACGTTTCTCTGTGGAAACGACAATCGTACGTATAGTTCGCCATGCCGCCTCGAGTACCACAACTGCATTCACCATACCTCCGTCCACATTGCCTGCAAAGGTTTTTGTCCATGCAGAGGTAAGAAATATGTTTGTCTTACACAAATTAAGCTGAAATTGAAGCATTGGTATAGGGAAGAACTCTAGTGAATATTAAGTAATTTTGATAATAAGTATACGATTGCTGCAATTATTCTTCCTCTACAAATATCTTTTGCAGCAGAAAATGTTGTAGCATAATTCTTTTTCAATAAAAACCTGAAATATCAATTGCTGATAAAAAAACATTTTTTAATTTAATATATTGTTCATAAAAATTTTTGATAGAGTTAATATGCTTTTGACTAAAAAAATTTGACGTACTTTTTATTATTTTTTTCTACGTACTATATTCTCTCTTGTAACATCAATGTAAGGAATAGATTAAAATGTAAAATCGTTTTGTGGTAAATATGATGAAAAAAAATATATTTAAAATGTATTTGTACATTATCAAATTTTAAAAATGTTTATTAATATATATTATATGTAATATATTTATATTAATTATATTGTAGTATTAATAATAATTATATTATTACATAAAATATAATTACAAGAAAAGCAAATGAATACAATAGAGCTATTTATTATTATAAAATTTTTATTTGTTCTAAAATTTTGTTTTTGTGCTAGAGTTTTCTTTTAAAGATTGCTCTAATGGCACATATTAAATAAACTTACAATACTAATTTAAAATTTAGTATCGATAATTCAAATTACAAATGCAGACATTATGCCGACTTTATTGTACAATATTTGGCTATAAACCTGAGCAATTTAAGCAATGTTATATGCATAAATTGTAATTATCAATAGTATGTCCTCTTTATATAAGTATGAAAATTGCGTAAAACGATAAGTGCATTTATATCCTTTACCGTAAAAAAATTAATATTTGAATATGATCGCTTGTGGAATACAAAAATTAAAATGATGGAATAAAATTTGAAAATTATGAAAGCGAATTACGATAAAATTATATAAAGATTTTGTCATCGCGATTTTTATAACACGTGCGAAAAACCTAAATCATCAATTGATTTATGTTGGAATATATATACATATATATATATATATATATATATATATATTTTGTTTCTCACAATGGTGCGGCCGTGTTTGTTCTTCGCCTCGACGATGCGTAATCCATGAATATTCATAATTGGTGGTTAGAACAATGCTGTTGGGCAATGATGTTCAGCATACAACGTGATGTACTTCAGTAAACATTGAGTGAATAGTGAATCAATTGTGGAATCGGAGGAATAAACAAAATCAAGAATTAATTTAATTTATAAATAAATAATTATTGTTTATTTTTAACATATAACTTCCCTATATTTTAAATTTAGGAAACACAGGAATCAATAACAAATATATATATATGTACAGTGATTAATGAAAATACTAATTGTACATATTTCAACAAATTATGCTATATTTTAATTATTTATGCAGTAAATAAAAAGTCGCTAAATTTTTTTCAAATAAGTCGGTATTACTACAGTTTAATAAACATAGAATTTTATTAACTTACAATAACTTACAAATATTATATTATAAACATTAAATAAAAAATTATGCAACTATTAATTATATAGTAATTATATAATTATTAATTATATAATATATAATCAAAAAATATAAATAATAATTAAAACAAATATATATATTGTAACATTACTCGCTGTCGTTTATCTTAAACTTACTAACAATAAGTACGTTTATTCGCCGCGACCCGTAAGAGCGGACGGGCCGGATTAAGAGCAGCGAGCATGCCGCGCAAGAAAGAAAAGGAAAGAATGTATGACGTCGGGTGTTCGGACACAATCATTTAACACTGCCACCGCTATCCGAAATACGCGAAGAGATTCGCAAAATTGTGCGCCAGACGCATATGCGTCAACTCGGCTTTGCACGGTCTTTTCTTTTTTTTCTATCTAGAACCGCGACAAGCACTAATTCGGCAACGAAGGGCTCGACTAGCTCGTTCTAGGCAGAGGGGCAGGGCGAGGGCTGGATACGTGAGATATATACGAGTATAGTTAGACTGCGACCCGGTACGCAAAAACAGACATCACACGAGTTAAAGATAAATACTAATATCAAACGTTAATATTTAGGAAAAGTGATCTCATTTCACTGTACAATAAAATGCTTACAGGAAATAGCGTCGGAAAGCGAAAGAATTCTTTAATATATAATCTGACTAATGTAAAATGTAATGACAAAAAAAAGAGAAAAATTAGTCAACTTATTACGACAGTAAGCATGAAAGAAAGAACGGATTGTTGGACAAATGTTATCAAAAAAAATATAGTTTGAAAGATAAGCTGTAACCAACGTCACTGTTTGAAATATAATATAGAGGTGAAATTTTAACCAGAGTGTAACCAGTGAAAGTGACCTAGAAAAAAAACCGCACAAGAATCATATTAGAATTATACGAGAGATATATATACAAAATTCATACGAAAATCATACACGAACTGTACAAGAATCATACAAGTACCATATAGACGCGCAATTCGAATCAGAATACAATCAATGAAGTAGTTTCAGAATATAATACAGACTTTGTAACGTGCCGCTTTCGCGAGACGGTTCGGAATCATTAGCCGGGATCAGGGCTCGGAAAGGGCTACGAGACAATTAACACGGAAGTTCGTTAAAAGATGTGATTTATTATTCTAATCTGTTTGCATGTACAGTGTGATTAAATTTTGTGTGTGTGTATAGATAAAGGTACAGTGAGCTAACAGTGTATGCGGGTATGTTGTATCGCGGTGTGTGTGTGTGTGTGTGTGTGTGTGTGTGTGTGTGTGTGTAATGTTCGTGAGCGCGGTAGTGAACGTAAAGCGTTATGCGTTTATAACATACGGACCGGATTGGATCGAGCGGTGAAGTCTTTATTTCATTGTCCGATCGTACATTAATGCAGTCGACTTTTCGTGCTTTAAAGCTCTCGGAAATTGAGCGACGGGTCGATTTGTTGTCGTCGCGTGCGAGTTGTATACACGTGAGCGTAGGCACGGGGCGTGCGGGCACGCGGGAGCGCGAGAGCGCTAGACGGGAGAGCGCGTGCCGCGAGAGCGCGGGGGCGCGAGAGAGCGCGGGCGCGGAGCTCAAGCGCGCGTTTATATTATAATCGCGGTGATATTGGCTTCGGTCCTTATGGGTTGCAGAACGGGATGATTGCATATATGGATGCAACGATTAGACGGGAACGCCCGTCAGCGGCAGGTGACTCCCTACCGGTAGAATCTCGTCGTTGCGTGGTTTGAGAGGATCATTTGAATATACTGAAAATTCTCAGCGGAGACCGGGTGCGCCCGACCTCGAGTATTCGGTAAGAGATTTGTTTAGGAGGCTTCTTTAGGAAATGCCGCAAGCTCTCGGCGGAGGCTGGGTGCGCCCAACCCCGTTTTCGCTTTCCTTGGAGAAGCTGTCTGGGTTCGGAGCTCTGGTTCAGGCGCCGTACATGCTCTGATCGGAGCAGGAACTGGAGTGTCTCTCCTTGTGTCGGGCCGCTCTTTTTATCCGGGAAATCCGCTCGTTCGGTTAATTCCGGCGCTAATCGTCGGGCCCGATTGTTCCGGTTAATGTCTATAATTATTCCCGAACAAATTCGGCGGCGTTCAGGTGGTGCGGCAGGGACCGTCGCTCGGCGCTTTCCGTCGTAATTCGGCGTGACTCGGAAGCGCCGAGACAACGGCTCTGGATTTGGATGTACAGCGGCCGTGTAACGGCCCGTTCGGTCGCGATATCTGAGAGCATAAAAAGGGCGCATAGCGCCGCTGCATTTGCCCGGCTGGTGTTCGCCGGGCGGCAGCCTTCCGACGAATCGACGGCCGGGTAACGATCACGGGGATGGATCGTTACAACTATAATACAATACAAACGCACGCACCTCCAATTAAGCGCGGGACAAGTCCCTGAAATTTTCTACAATACGTGATTTTCATTATCGCGATGAAGTGCCGACATAAGCAAAAAAATGTTTCAATTAATTAAGTGGGCCCTTCGGGGAAATCTCGATACGCTCGGTTTCGCAAAAAGAGAAAATGTTGCTGCGCTCCGCCCTCTCAGCCGACAGCCCGAGGAACGACAACGTTACAATATATACTATTAGTTGAACATTTTGCTACCTCGCACTATTCTGTACGATCATGCTAGCCTAAATAAAAATTAAAATACAAGAGTTTTTTTATCTGCAGCCATTTTGATGCGAAATTGAAAATTTTTCTTTTAACAAGACCCTTTAAATGAGATATTACCCTTGCAATTTGAAATTTTCAAGTTGTCCCCCGCCCTCCTTGAAGGTTTAAGGGAATTTTTTTTTATTAAAAGATTAGCCTCTCAAAATAAAAGAACACGTATTTCGACATTTTTCCATATTTTTAATCATTTATAAAATACAGAGAGTCCGACTTTAGAGATATCCTGTACAGCCCACGCGGGGGTCCAGCGTTTTGCATCGCTCGTACATAGGCATTGTCCTTTGTAAAGTGTTCCTCCCCGCTTTGTCGTGCGCCGAGCAACCGCGTAAACATTAGGCTTTTATTTTCGCCGCGCGACAAGAATCACGTAAACAGTAGGAGGTCTCTTCTCGCCGCGCGCTTGAACTCGCACGGATTGGCCGATCTTGAATAATTCATTTCTCATTAATTATTGCAAATATTGCAAAATGGTACAGGACTTTTCTACTCGGTTTAACTCGCTCTACCTGCACATGACGGGTGATCCGTTAATTACCGGACACCCTGTATATTTTTTATATCGAATACGGTGCCTAATTTTGGGCAATTTCCTTGATGATAATTAATGAGTGTCAATTGATTCATAAATTTGATTGATTGTAAAAACGGTTAAATAACAACTGTTTCATAACATCGCATACAAGTGCGTTTTAAATTTTAATGTAGTTTTAATAAATAATATTATCGCTCTTACACTTGAATATAATTCGCAACATATACATCAAACATTGGTGTAATTATCTAAATATGCTAATTGTGACATTTGTGAATGATTAATTGAAGTCCAGAAAACTTAATTAAAAAATATTGTATAAGATAAAAAACAGTGATTAATCGCGTAAGATTTTCGCTCAAATAAAAAATACTCTCTTCAAATATATAATTTCTCAATTTATATGAAATAAATAAAAACTTGTAATGTATACGTACACATATCAAGTAGGATGCAAGAATGCTTTGAGATAAATAAATGTGTGTTTTGAGATAACTCAATAATACAGTTTTTATATGTTTACAGGTGAGATGTATTTTTTATTTAAACGTCATATCTTTATTTTTTTGCCATTTTAATCCGTTTTTAGTTCAAATTATTAAATAGTTTGATTTTATAATGTAAAAATTTTCTTGCTTTTTTCCGGTGCAAGAATTGTATATTTATCTCGGAATCAGGTCATCTCTTGCATCATTCGTATCATATTTGGCAATAAACCAAAGAATTCTATATATCTCGCGGAAAACTTTCTCTAGCTGCAAAGATGGGAGAAAAATACTTCGCTGTAATCAGTTTTTCGATTTCTGACACAATTTGTTAACAGTCACACTTGAGTTGATTCGAGCTAATGAACCAAATATTTTCAAAGTTGCGTCGCTGGAAATATAATTCCGCCACGCGGCTTGCAATTAATATACAGGGGCTATAAGAATATGCGATAAAAAATAGGGGACTTAAAATAGGGGATTTAAAAAATTCAAGATGACTTTGTCCTGACCTTGACGACGCCCAAGGTCAAACTAATAAAACCAGTAAAGACCTTTTTAAAACCTACAACTTTTGTCTGAAATATTTTTATAAAACTTTTGAGATATTTTGCCGTCCTGGAACTTTTTATACACCCTGTATGTGCCGTGAGAAAAATGTATTAATCATATGTGACTTTTGCAGCCGCCGATCTACGTTTGTACTCGAAAAAGATGCAAATGCAGAGGAAGAAGACGTTCATGGGTAAGATGGGACACAACCATGACATTACCCTCACGCCTCGCGACTTCAATTACGACAATCATCATTACCAGTATCTCAAGTACACTAAACGCGGCAAAGTAAGTCTTTTACGCCGCATTTCTGTTGCAATCGACAGTGAAAATGTTACGTAAATTCCTATTTCTATTTATATTTTTAAATGAAAATGCGTTTTCACTTTGTGTTGTCATATTACAATATTTCGGTAAAACTCCTGTTTAGGGGAGACTTCCAATGACCTTGACCTTGACATATATTATAAATATCCTCCTGAGTAACAATCAAAAGATTTCAGCCGTCGCTCATCGTTTATTAAAAAGTTATTAACAAAAAAAGTTTCATAAATAGACCATTGTTTTTTTCGACACCTTGTACAAGGAAGAAATAAATTTATGATGTGTGTTATACACAAATATCCAGCATACAACGAAGGTTACTGTTTTGTTTTGATTTCTTCGATCAAATACGTTATCGAATAGTATGTCATATAGTTCTGTATCAGACGGTTGGATAATTTGAAGATTTTGTGAACTCTTAACATGCATTTACACGAATTTCTCAATATAATATAATTTTGATTCTCTGTGGGATTTTTTGTGTAAGAAGAAAGTCATTCGTAGCAAAGTAACGTGTCCAAGATGTCAAAATTTGTTAATACTAGTAAACAGTTCTGAAAGTCATTTATTTCACTGTATTATAAAGTTATTAAAGGTCGAAAGCGACGATAAGTAACGTGCAATTTTAAACTTAGTGCATTTCACGGAACATGGTTTGCACGAGCTCACATGGATCAAGCGAAAATTTGTCGTTTTGTTGCGTATTTTCTTATTCTACAGCCACCACAATACAAATTCCGGAAAAGTGAATTGCAATTAAATGATAGCGCTGTAGTCAATTGGACGAACTTTTGTTACATACTCTTCACTTTATTAATTTATGTTTACTCATAAATAACATTGGGTGTTTCTTCGCTAAATCAACTCTAGTTGCTTGAACAGTAGCTCTTAATTAAACAAGAGCCAATTGGTGAAATAAATGAAATCGTAGAACTAGATGAGGCAAAAATAGGCAAAAGAAAGTACAATACTGGACGCATACAAAGGCAATGGGTTTTCGGTGGTATCGAGAGGAATACTAAAAAAGTTTTCATTTTGTCTATACTAACAATAAGTCGAAGTGCTGAAATACTATTGTCGATCATTCGAAAATATGTTGCTCCTGGTTCAATTATTCATACAGACAAATGGCGTGCATATGATGTTTTACGTAATGAAAACAGTTATATACATCGAACAGTGAACCATGCAGTTAATTTTGTAGATCCAAAAACAGGTGTCCATACACAGAATATAGAAAGATTGTGGAGGGAGATGAGAGCAAATATTCCTCGTTACGGTATTGTTACGTCCTGTGGACTTCACGATTCTTTCCTTTCCCACGATCAAGCGGAAGTGCGTTCCTTAGAAAAAATAAAACTAATAAAAGAAGGAAAAAGATATTAACAACAGAAACGAGACAACAGGATAGTCGCGATTATTCTCCGAACAATCAAATATCATAAATCTGCGGAAGCGCGAAGATGAGACCGAATTCAGCAAATTCCCTTTAGGAAAAACAAACAAACTAATAAAAGTAAGAACTACGCAGATCAGCCGCAATCGCTCTCACAATAACTAAAGAATAAAGATTCAGATATCATAAAATTCGGCAGAAGTACAAAGGAGTGATAGAATCTAGCGGAAACGCACGTAAAAAGAAATAGGAAACAATACAAATATAAACAGAGCATCAGCAAGAATAATAGCCGAGACCGAAAGACCTAAGTAAATCGATAATCCGCCGAAGAATTTAGAAATCACACTACTAATAAATGCATCGACGCAAAGGATATAGCACGAAGGAAACGCACGAAATAGGAAACAATGCAATTATAAACAAAGCATCAGTGAGAACAATAGCCCAGACTGAAAGACCTAAACAAACCGATAATTCTTTGAAGAATCTAGAAGAATAGCATTAAAGCCGAATTACACCACTAATAAATGGACCGAACGCGAAACCGACAATAAACATCACCGCACATCCGCCTAAGAATAATTCTAACAACGAATCGGCCGCCGCCGATAATAAAAAACTTAAGACGTTCCATTTTTGGGGAACGCCCTTCGATTCGCGGATACTTTATTAAACTTCCGATTCGTTAGATTTTCTAATTTTTCCTTACAAGAGGGATAAGTGGGAGTCACAAGGAACTCGATTCAAGCTTTTATTCGTTAGATTTTTCTCAACGACGAAACGAAGGGCGTGAACCAAAACAGGAATACAAAAACAAGATATAAACAGAAATTCTCATCGAGAGAGTCAGTACTAATAATAATCCGACATCTATAACGTAAAGAGTCCGACTCGCCTTGCCTCCGTTAAATCTGACCGGTAATACAGTGCGCAAAAGTGTTGACTGGCAGTTAAGGTGACATAGTGTAGTGAAGCTATCGTGTCACAAACAACTTGGATTACTGCGGAGCGCCGACTGCCGAAAACACATTACTCTCAAAAAACAAATCACCGCAAGTAGTCCCAGAGGATTCTTGTTTTTATGCTAGATATATAGAAACAGTTCTTAGAAAATTCATTAAATCGTCTACAAAATTTCAAGATGGAATAATTTATTAATTAAATATTAAAATTTCACCACTCCCTACTACTTTTTCCCGTCCTCTTTTTCCTCCCTTCGTAAGTTCGCAAGCGTGGTTAGAATTAGATTCGCATTTGTGAGGGTCGTCAATCACGTTCAGATTTGAGACTCGCGATACTTTCTCTCTTTTTCCTCACTTCGTGAGTTCGCAGGAGTGGTTAGAATTAGACACGCATTTGTTATGAGGGTCGTCAATCACGTTCAGCTTTGAGACTCGCGATATTTTCTCTCTTTTTCCTTACTTCGTGAGTTCGCAGAAGTGGTTAGAATTAGACTCGCATTTGTTATGAGGTTTGTCAATCACGTTTAGCTTTGAGACTCGCGATACTTTCTCTCTTTTTCCTTACTTCGTGATGTCGCAGGCGTGGTTAGAATTAGACTCGCATTTGTTATGAGGGTCGTCAATCACATTCAGCTTTGAGACTCGCGAACTTTCTCTCTTTTTCCTCACTTCGTGAGTTCGCAGGCGTGTTTAGAATTAGACTCGCATTTGTTGAGGGTCGTCAGTCACGTTCAGCTTTGAAACTCGCGATACATTCCTCTCTATACACCCCTCGTGAGTTTGCAGGCGCGATCGGAATTAGACTCGCATTTGTTATGAGGGTGGTCAATCTCGTCTAGCATGGAGATTCGCGATGCTTCTTCCCTATCTCTCACCTCCTCATGAGTTACTCAGTATCTAGCAAAGACCTGTCCCCATCCTCAAGATAAAATTCATTTATTTGTCATAGTTCAAATCTATACACAGTTCAACAAAAAAAGATACCGGAATGAGACTTGTTGTTTCTTATAGCTTTTTGGACGCTGAATACGAATCCGGTTTCTAAATTGCTCCATCACGTCACAATTTTGAGAAATTTGCAATTAAAGTTACGAAAAGGGCTATTTTCACGAATTTTGTCATATTATAGCTACAATATGTGACGTGCTAGAGAAGTTTTATTGCAATCAAAATAAAGTATGTTATTAGGACTTTTAACCCTTAGAAAGAATTATGGGTATTACCGAATTAAACCCTTTTAACGTATCGTTAGATCAGTAATGCTCCGCGCGATGATCGGCAGATAAATGATTTGCGCTGATGTTTCCGATATATTATATCCTGGTACGCTCGTTGAAAATTCATGTATCATGTAAACGCGCTTGCCATTGTTATACGCGCCAGGGGTCACGTTGCATTCTATACGAATAATGTTTTTGTTAATAATATTTATCGGTATATCCGATTTGTGCCATTTCCGTGATTGCAATGTTTGATTCGATGATAGTTTCAATAACGATCCTACATTGTCAGGTTTACTAAAATTTATTCTATATGCGCATTTGATTTTGCTCTTCAGCGTATTATAATTAGCACGAAGCGCTATTAGATATTCATCATGTTCTTCGAGATCATCTTGATTAGAAATATGCACGTTTTCCTCTTGCGTGGAATCTTCGTTATTAACAATATTGCTGGAACGAACTATACGTCGGTATTGTTTCCGTAAAATTGCACGTTTTAGATATTTATTTATAGCATGCAATTCGTACGATTCCTCAGGAATCATTTCTTTGTTGTTGTCAAAGTAAAATTTATTATTTGAGGAATTCACGTTCGGTATTGTGTGAAAAATTTGGTATTATGTTTCAAAGTCCGTTAAATCAAGCTGATAATCGTCAAGCTGATAATTGTTCAAATCTATAGCTGGAAAGTAGCTTACGACAAGAATGCTACTTTGTCAGTCAATGTAAGTGTCAGCGACAGTTAAAAAGCTGTCGAAGGAATACTGACAAGTCGCAGTGATAAATTGTCAGATTTTAAATTCGTATCGATCGTCAACTGTCTGTTATACTGAAATGTACGATATTATCTCCTTTCTTTGCAGACGCTATTCAATGAGTTTCGGGGCCATCAGCGTCATCAAAATTGACGATATCGCTCTCGTTTTGCGTACACTACTTATCGATAAAACATGCGCATGAAAACACCTCTAAAGAGGGGTAGACGCATACGTCTTGTCAGTTCCAATTATACATTAGTTGTTAAACCCGTAGATATTTTTAGCGTCTTTTTGATGTTTTTTTTTTCGTTGGGAACTTCTGTCTACTCTTATATGGAGCGAGATAAGTTCGCGATCTTCATGGTGCGATTGTAATGTTGCATTTTTTTAAGCTGACGTTGCACCGCCTTTGCGATTCTTGTTACTCCGCCAGCCAAGATCTCCCAACAAGTAAAATTGGCAATCACTACGCTTTACTACTGGTAATATACGTTTTTTTGTTGTCTTTTTCTTTGTGGTCGTCGTCGATAATTTTTTTTATTTTCATCACTATACCGAATTTTGTCCTAGCTTTCATAGCCGCCCAAACAGTCATTGCGGCAGCTCTTTTATCAAGAGTCAAATCTTTCGCGGTAATACGTTTTCGCGATTTCATGGCAAGTATATTATCTACAAAGTTTGCCGAAGTTGCTGCTATGCGAGTAGACTATATCATGTTTCCAACATGCAACATCCAACGGATTAATGCTTCAGTTGCTTCTATTCTATCTATCTCTCAATTGTTTTTCTAAATGTGTCTCTGGTCCGCAAAGCTGATAGCCAGGAATATGTAATTTGATAGGAAGTGCGTTTATCACGCGATTTAATAGACCGCTACAGTTCTCATTGACACGCGTCACAATTCTTTATCAATGGTGCTGGATCGTCGATATGCGTTTCCTAATATGGCAAATTATAATATCGCGTGCACCGACGATACTGTTGAATTTCCGAATTAGCTTTTACATATTCGGGAAGCTTGTCCCACAAGTAATTTATATAGTTGTAAAATTGTCACAATAAAATGATTTTTATAAGTTGCAACTGTTTGGTGGTTAAATCGCAAATATCATTCTTATCCGTCAGAAGAAATATTTACAATACTGAACGGTTTCGATGCTGTGCACTTTTATAAATAGGTCTCCCATGACTCGTTTTTGAAATCTGTTTTGAGATTTGTGAGAGAAAACATGCGGTTCGTGCGACAAGCAACGACGGTCAAAGTGGTCGATGATAAAACAGCTGAAAGCGAGAAAGAGATACATATGGAAACGTGCGATTACTATACGCGGTATCATTTGCGGTCTCCCAAATTGTGATAAAATTAACGTGTTAATAAGTTTGATAGAGAGCCCGCATGCTGTATGTTTCAAGAACATGTACTTGTACTCAAAATTTGCTTCAACAACCGAAATATCGATATTTGAAAAATTTGTTGGCACTGATAGACGAAATTGCCTTTACATTCTCTAATAATAGCGACATTATTCCGTCGAACGAGGCGCTTCTGAATTCCATTTTTATCTTTGATGACGTGGCGTGCGACTAGCAAGATACGATAAGAGAGTACTTTGCGATGGGTCGACACTCAATTGTTTCTTTGTCAAATGTATGCGAAGATATCCAAGCATTTTATACGCGACAATGCAAATCTATTGATTTTATTTAAACAAGATGGTACAAACTTAAAACATGTGTACAATAATCATGTAAATACTGACATGTCTTACGACGATTTTTGCGCATTGTGTCGTAGATGTTGGCAACACAAGTACGGATTCGTAGTAATTGACAAAGACAGTTCATTGATCAATGAACGATATAGGAAAGAATTTAACGACTTTGCTGTGAAGTGATTAGTCGCTATTGACACATCAATTAAGCAACGTCTACAAAATATTCATCACGCCCGAGTGCAACATGATGACGATCGATTACGGCAATGATGATCGCAAGAAGATTGCGAAAACGAGCGAATAAAGCTGCAAAAAATATCGTGCTTTGAAAACTGATAAAATGGAGAAAGACGTTGCATTGGAGAGATACTTTAAGGCAATTATTGAATCTCTAAAACAGATCGTCGAAAATATTGTCGGTGCGGAATCTAGTTCTAACGTATCAAAAATCGAGTCTTTGAGTATTGTAAAAAAATGAAACAAACATTTAATGTTAATATTTTTACATTGACGTATTTAAAATTAGGCACCGTTCTTTTGCGCACCGTTCTTTTGCACACTGTTCTTTTGTGCACCGTTCTTTTATGCACCGTTTATTTGGACACTGTTCTTTTGCACACTGTTCTTTTAAGCACTGTTATTTTGCGCACCGTTTAATTGGATACTGTTCTTTTGCACATTGTTTATTTGCGCACCATTTTAGAGTAAGTCCCGATTGCACACATTATCAATCTGACACGACGATATTTCTCGATCGGACACAGCTCCGATTGAACAAAGTTCCACATGGGTTTGTAATTTTCTGAGCAACGTGAGGTCCATATCAACCGGTGCTTTCAGTGTGTGTCGAGGTCAATAATTGTACAATTAGGTTTGCAACTTTGCGCACGAAACGAAATTCACTTCACCTCGTCGACAGAAACTGTGTCCGATTGAGCTTGTGTCCGAACGGGACTCACTCTAATAAAACGGTGCGCAAAAGAACAGTGTGCAAAAATCGTCGTGTCAGATTGATAATGTAGTGTATGTGGTTGAGACTGAGAGCGAGCGTGCGTGGGGGAATCGGTATGTACCGGGTGAGGTATGTGTTAGGGCCGGTGAGAGAGCCAGTCGGAATAAAGCTACCGTTTTGTAAACATATTTTGAGAGTTCATTACCCTCCCGTGTAGTGACACTACAATTGGCGACGAGGTAACCGAACAAAACGCGTGTGCAAAGACAACGCGAATAAATGAGAAGTGGTTAATGGCTGAAAAGGGCAGAAAAAAATCAGGAACAGCCTGGATACAGGAGTTGAATAAAGAGGAAGTCATCAAGGAGCTAAAAGAACGAGGCACAGAGGCAACGAAGGTAAATACACTAGACGAACTGCGGCGACAATTAAGAGCGGCAGTACGTAAGGAAGGAGAGAAGCAGCCCGCAACGGGAGAGAAAGACGAACAACCAAGGAGCCAAGGACATAAAATGGAGTACACAAGTCAACTGGACTTCAAAATTGGCGTGGACGATTGGGAGGAATTCGTAGAGCGGATTGACCTATACTTTGAGGCGAACGGCATAGCAGAGAACAAAAAACGGGCCATTTTCCTAACGAAGATAGACGCGGAAGCATACAAGATCGTGCGCAAAGTGTGTGCGCCAGCAAAACAAAGGAAGTCACGCTAAAAGACATCATCGAGAAAGTGAGTAACTACTTAAAACCGAAGGTTAATAAAACTGTGCTGAGAGCGCAATTCCGGGAGAGTAAACAGAAAGAGGAAGAAACGGTTACACAGTACGTAGCGGCATTACGCAGTATGGCCGCGGAGTGCGAATTCGCGGACGAGGAGGAGGCCATAAGAGACCAAGTATTGAGTGGAATTCGCAGCAAAATAATTAAGATTGCCCTGTTCAAAGTGATAAATTTAACACTAGACGCCGCAATGAAGACGGCCGTGGCGATAGAGGAAGCTAATAAGGCTGCCGAGAAATTTGAAGCAAGCAAACCAGACGGGAACAAAGACGTCGAAGCCGATTCAGAGGTATATCGAGTGCTTGGAATCAAAATAAACGAGGCGACTGACGAAATACAAGACAACAAGCGAGAGGACAGCGAGCACCGAACTTCGGGCCAAACAAGGGGACGACGGGAACCACCTGCACGTGCTGTGGAAAGAAAAATCACCAGAAGAAAGATTGCTGGCATCGTATGAAAAACTGTGACGGCTGCGAACGTCAAGGGCACCTGCGATATGCAGAGAGAGACCGCGACAAACAGGGAAGACGGTGAAAAACACACAGCAGACTGACCGAGAAACGAGTGGCACCGACACAGAATCGGAAAGCGAATGGTACGGTAACATATCTAAAACAACTAGCAAACCGAAAGCATGTAACCTTTTGAAAATAGAACCGCAATTTTTAGAAATGGAAATCGAAGGCAGGACAATGAAAATGAAATTAGACGGAGGCTCCGAAATATCACTGATTAATGAACGAGATTGTAACAAGTTTTTTTCCGAATAAAAAAATTGAACCGGCAAAAGTCAAATTAATTTATTTTGGCGGGGAAAGACGAAACGCGATTGGAGTAATTCAGAAAGTAACCATTAAGTACGGTCGCGTAACGACAACAGGCGAATTATACGTAGTAGGTAAACACGGGAAACCATTAGTCGGCAGAGAATGGCTACACAAGCTACGGCTTTGGCCACTAGGGATAAGCCAAGCGAACGATACAAAAAGACATAAACCTAGACAACTGGACGCGACCACACCGACGCAAAAAGAAAACGGAAATCTCGACGCGATAAGAAAAAATTTTCTCGCGGGCTACCAGCACCTTTTCTCGGCGAGACTAGGAACATATAACAAAGCAGAATTCACGATTCGTATGAAAAAGAACACGGTTCCAATATATCATAAACCGCGAACGTTGCCGTTTGCACTAAAAGACAAAGTAGGAGCGGAAATAGACAGGCTGGTAAAAGAAGGAGCATGGTCACCAGTAGAAGTAGGGGAATGGGGGACACCGATTGTGCCAATCTTAAAAAAAGACGGGTCATTAAGACTGTGCGGCGATTATAAACTCACAGTTAACAAAACGATAGGTACCCGCTGCCGAGAACCGAACACTTATTAGCAAACTTACACGATGCCGTCTACTTCTCGAAAATCGATTTAAAGGAAGCCTACGCACAGGTACCGGTAAGCGCGGACTCAAAACAGTATCTAACATTGAGCACACACAAAGGGCTGTACCAACCAAATAAGCTTCCGTACGGGGTGGCCTCCGCGCCCGGGTTTTTCCAGAGGCAAATGGAGCAGATTCTCGCTGGAATGCCGAATGTAAGTGTATTTCTAGATGATATAATAATAAAAGGCAAAACCATTCAAGAAAATCTAGAAAAAACAGGAGAGGTGTTAGACAGATTAAAAGAATGTGGGCTAAAGGTAAAGAAATCGAAATGTGTTATTAGCAACGAAAATTAATTATTTAGGATTAGGAATAGACAAAAACGGGATACACATATTACCGGACAGAGTGGAGGCGATTGACAAAATTCCGATACCAAAAAATGTGAAAGAATTGCAAGCATTCCTAGGGATGATAAATTATTATATCAGATTCATAAAAAATCGAGCGGCAAAGTTACATCCATTATATGAATTATTCAAGAAAGAAAAATTCGAATGGTGAGACGCGTGTCAAAAAGCATTCAACAAGGCAAAAAAAGACCTTAAATCAGCAGAAGTGCTAACAAACTACGATCCGGAAAAGCAATTAATATTAACGTGCGACGCATCAGACTACGGAATCTCAGCAATCCTTTCACATGTAATGCCAGAGGGCGAGCGACCAATCGCGTACGCATCAAAGACACTGACGACAAGCGAACGGAAATACGCAGCGATAGATAAAGAAGCGCGGGCGATAATATTCGGAGTGACCAAATTTTACGACTATCTGTATGGCAGGAATTTTAGTTTGAAAACGGACCATCAGCCGTTAGTCCGAATCTTCGGACCGAAAAAAAGATATCCCGACAATGGCAACGAGGCGGTTGCAGCGATATGCAAATTTTTTAAGCGCTTTTCAATATCAAATTATATATGTCAAATCAGCGGAAAACGGAGCAGACGGGTTATCGCGATTACCGATACCGAACGAAACGAAACACACAAAAACGGAATATTCATATTTAAATTATATTGCACAAGAATCACAAGTCTGTTTAGATGACAGATTGATAGCACGAGAAACGAGAGCAGATAAGGTGTTGACAGAAGTCAGGAAATATTTAGAACTCGGGTGGCCGAACAGAAAAACATTGTCGAACAACTTACGACCCTACGAAGCGAGAAAAGATGAACTGGCAGTAGAGCAGGACTGTGTGATGTGGGGATACCGGATCGTAATACCAGACAAACTACAAGAGGCGGTGCTAAGCGAGTTACACGAAAATCATGTAGGAACGGTAAAAATGAAGTCGGTAGCGCGATCATTTTTTTGGTGGCCGCAAATAGACAGACAAATAGAGGAACTAGCGAGAAGTTGTCGGGACTGTGCGGAAGTCCGCGATAACCCGCCAACGGCACAGCTGCACCCATGGAATTGGCCAGAAAAACCGTGGGAAAGAGTTCACACAGATTTCATAGGACCCTACAAGGGTCACAATTTTCTATTATTACTAGATGCGAGGACAAAATGGCCAGAGATTTTTTTGATGAAATCAACGACAACGGAGAAATCCATAAACGCCCTTCAGCAAACATTCGCGAGATACGGACTCCCGCTACAGATAGTAAGCGATAACGGACCGTAGTTCACGAGCGACGATTTTAAAAGATTCGTGAGTAAAGGAGGGATCAAACATATACGCTCAGCCGTGAAGCATCCAGCATCAAATGGAGCCGCGGAAAACCTAGTAAAAACATTCAAAAGGAAGCTCAAATCATGCTAAAAAACGGGAAAACGGCGCAGGATGCAATAGACTCATTTCTAATAGAATATAGATCGACACAACATTGTACGACAGGGGAAACACCAGCGAAGTTAATGTTAGGCAGACAACTCCGAACAAAATTCGACCTTATGCGCCCGGATATATCCAAACGACAAGATCAAGCAGCACTAAGACAAGTGCGAAATGCAAAGGGGAGAAGGGCGGCAAGTTTCGCGAGAGGGGAGAAGATGTGGACAAAAATCTTTAGTCGCAACGCGCCGCCGTGGACCGAAGCCACGATTGAACAAAAATTAGGGCCAGTAACGTATACGGCAAAATTAGACTCGGACGAAGTAGTTAAACGGCACGTCGATCAGCTAGTGCGGGCAAGCGTAGTGAAGGCAAGAGCGGAAGCGGGGGAACCGAAGCCCAACACCAAAACAATCGAGACAAATGTCAAAAAAACACCGTTGCGCAGATCGCCGAGATTACACGGAAAAAGATTGTAACGCGCATACGTATCGTAGATAATTATAGAAGTTAATCATCGCATATAACCATGGCACTTAAGTTATGGTATAGGAAGATAAATAATATTGTAACGAACTTGAACGGAGAGGAGTGTAGCGTATGTGGTTGAGACTGAGAGCGAGCGTGCGTGGGGGAATCGGTATGTATCGGGTGAGGTATGTGTTAGGGCCGGTGAGAGAGCCAGTCGGAATAAAGCTACCGTTTCGTAAACATATTTTGAGAGTTCATTACCCTCCCGTGTAGTGACACTACAGATAATGTGCGCAATCAGGACTTACTCTAAAATGGTGCGCAAATAAACAATGTGCAAAAGAACAGTGTCGAATTAAACAGTGCGCGAAAGAACGATGCGCAAAAGAATAGTATGCAAAAGCACAGTGTCCAAATAAACGGTGTGCAAAAGAACGGTGCACAAAAGAACAGTGTTCAAATAAACGGTGCGCAAAAGAACGATGTCCAATTTTAGATACGTCAATGTAAAACTATTATTAACAATAAATTTTTAAATAAATATTTCAGAGAGATATCTACATATATATACATCTGTATGTATTACAAATTATGTGTGTATATATACAGGGTGTCCAGAGTCAATCGCATCACCCGTCGTGTGCTGATAGAGCAAGTTAAACCGAGTAAGAAAGTCCTCTACCGTTTTGCGATCTTCGCAATAATTAATGAGAAATAAATTAAATAAGATCGGCCAATACGCGCGAGTTCAAGCGCGCGGCGAGAAGAGACAGCCCACGCGGGGGTCCAACGTTATGCATTGCTCGTATTTATCCATTGTCCTTTGTAGAGTGCTCCTCCCCGCTTTGTCGTGTGCGTAGCAACCGCGTAAACATTAGGCTTTTATTTTCGCCGCGCGACAAGAATCACGTAAACAGTAGGAGGTCTCTTCTCGCCGCGCGATTTTACTCGCACGGATTGGCCGCTCTTTTTTATTTAATTTTTTATTAATTATTGCGAAAATCGCAAAACCGTACAGGACTTTCCTACTCAGTTTAACTGCCTCTACCTGCACACGACGGGTGATGCGGTTGACTCCGGACACCCTGTATATACAGGGTGTCCGGTAATTGACGGATCACCTGTCGTGTGCAGGTAGAGCGAGTTAAACTGAGTAGAAAAGTCCTGTACCATTTTGCAATCTTTGCAATAATTAATGAGAAATGAATTAAACAAGATCGGCGAATCAAGCGCGCGGCGAGAAGAGACTTCCCACTGTTATGTGATACTACGCGCGCGGCCAAAACAAATAGCTTAATGTTTACGCGGTTGCTCGGCGCACGACAAAGCGGGGAGGAGCACTTTATAAAGGACAATGGCTATGTACGAGCGACGAAAAAAGCTGGACCCCCGCGTGGGCTGTCTGTTCTCGCCGCGTGCTTGAACTCGCACGGATTGGCCGATCTTGTTTAATTCATTTCTCATTAATTATTGCAAAGATTGCAAAATGGTACAGGACTTTTCTACTCGGTTTAACTCGCTCTACCTGCACACGACGGGTGATCCGTCAATTACCGGACACCTTGTATATATATATGTATATAGAGGGTGTCTCAGACCACCCGTACGAGCCGAATATCTCGAAAACTGAGCGGGACAGACAAAAATGTTTCAGACAAAAGTTGTAGGGTTTCAAGTAACGCATTACGTTGCAGTATCAGTACGACCTTGAATAGTACCGTCAAGGTCACATGAAAATCACTTTGAACTTTTTAAATGGAATCCCCTATTTTTCATTACATATTTTTGTAGCTTACCTCGAGAGCTTTCCAAAACACTATAATTAAGTTATTTTTTATTAAGTACTTTTCGAGTTATAAGGCTTGAAGTTTACAGTGTTTTGACATAAAATACACAAAACATCGTGTAAAACATTCAGTTTTCGGTAATCTTACTTTAATACTTTTATGCATAGAATAATAAGATCAATTAATTGGTGTAAAAAAACTCATAGTTGCTGTTAAGAAAAAGTATGGAATTTGCAACATGCAGCTGCATACTTTTTTTGAAAGCAATTATGTGTTTTCTTTACACTAATTGATTGGTTTTATTATTCTATTCATAAAAGTATTAAGATAAGATTACCGAAAACTGAATGTTTTACACGATATTTTGTATTTTATGTCATACTGTAAACTTCAAGCCTTATAACTCGAAAAGTACTTAATAAAAAATAACTTAATTATAGTGTTTTGGAAAGCTCTCGAGGAAAGCTACAAGAATATGTAATGAAAAATAGGGGGTTCCATTTAAAAAGTTCAAAGTGATTTTTATGTGAGCTTGACGGTGCTATTCAAGGTCGTACTGATACTACTACGTAATGCGTTACTTGAAACCCTACAACTTTTGTCTGAAACATTTTTGTATGTCTCGCTCAGTTTTCGAGATATTCGGCTGGTACGGGTGGTCTGAGACACCCTGTATATATATACACAATATATGCTGTGCTAAAATTAGTGTGCCCAAATGCACTGTGTTCAAATGAACGGTGCACAATGTATTGTATCCAATTGCAATGTGTCTAATTTTACGGTGTCCAAATGAAGATCACTCGGGCGCTTCCGCCACGGGCCGTAACGGCGGTCATATAATGGCCATTTGAAAATATGAACGATTAAAAGAGCGCTACCCGCCTTTGCCTTAGCCCGGCTGGTGTTCACCAGGCGGCAAACTTCCAGCGGATGGCCGGGTAACGATGGGATGTGCATCGTTACATGTGTTTTAATTGATAAATATTTAAATTGTTTGTTGTGTAGAATTTGAGATATAATTCTTATATACTGATGTAATTTTTTTCACCTTTGTAAAGTCTTTTTAGTTGGATTTAAGATTTTCGAGTTGCACAACTGTTTAAATTTATTTAATTTAAAAGTAGCTGTCTCTCTCTTTCTTCTCTGCTT
>OX424447.1:1310141-1438889 GCA_949152495.1 Lasius fuliginosus | reverse complement strand
GAAGTAATAAATCCATCAAATGCAGTTTTTACATCGACTTCTCGAAACACTTTCCCAGTCAAAAAGCTATTCAGGTATCTGAAGAAATGATAGTCTATTGGCGAAAGGTCGGGAGAATAAGGAGTGAAGGAGAACGTTGCAATTCTGTTAATTTTTTCTGTTAATTTTTCTCCAAACGGCGAAAATTTTGTCTCTGAGTGAGTTCGTGTGGCACTTGTCCAACTTTTTTATTTTTCCCATGGTCTTTCGATGTCGGGAAATAGTCGAGTAATGAATATTGGTTCTCTTTGCGATTTACCGAACTGTTAGACGGGAATCCGCTTCATTCATGTTCTTTAAAATAGTGTCTTTACACACTGATGGCGCAAGGCCGCTAGGTAAATTTTCGAGGTCTGTATCTCCAGACCGAAACTTTTTGAATCAATGTCTAGTGAGCCGATCACTAACAGTACTTTCGCCGAAAGCAGTATTTATGTTTCGCGTTGCCTTAGCCGCACTATGACCGAATTAAACTCGTACAAGTAAAGTATACGAATTTCTTGATTTTCCATGTTGAATGAAAAACGATTTTCAACTTTTATATCGTACGAAATAAGTGAGATTATGCACGCGCATACGCGTGGAAAACATGCACTTTTCAAATGGTACACATAAATCGTCATCTAAAAATGGAATAAAGCTGAACTACAAAAGCGGGAAGTTTAAATTATGAAAAACGGCAATTCTATTTGTAATAATATAGTGAATAATAAAACATCTAAAAAATAGCTAAATAATAATTGCTTGTATCTACTATGAAAAAAATATAACCTATATTTTGATCAATTATTGGAATTAGTATCGATAATTAACCTACATAATTATTGCATGTTAATAGAAAGACGAGATGGGGAACAACAACATACAGGGTGACACAAAGTTCCCGGAATTTCTTAAAAATAACTAAGGAATATTTTTAGGCTCTCAATTTGAAAAACAACTTTGAATTTCAACGGGCTAGAAGAGCCAAACGCGGATAGTAATACGTTAGCTTCGATGAAAAATTAATTTTTTATCGAAATTAATTTGTTGTGCCGAAATTAATTTTTTTCTCGCCTACAACTCTTTAGGGGGGTCAGAGGGGTTTTTCTTAAATTAATATCTCGAATATGAGATTTAATTTATTTCCTTGGTATCGAACCAAGAAAAATTTATGCCCTGTGCACAACAAATTAATTTCGATGAAAAATTAATTTTTCATCGAAGCTAACGTACTACTATCCGCGTTTGGCTTTTCTAGCCCGTTGAAATTCAAAGTTTCTTAAAAATATTAAGCAGCTTCAAACCGGTACACAAATTAAACATTCTACACCGTAAACAGAATAAAAAACTTTATTAGAACATTAATAACAAAATTAAACAAAAAAAATTACCACAAATGCTCAAAATTGTTTCCTTTGACTTCAATACACTTTCGAAGCCGCTTCGGAAAATTGTTTACGATGGTCGTGCACTGCTGGACAGTAATTTTATCTCAGGCACGTCGCAGGGTCACTTTGAAAGACTCCGTTGATTAAAAACGAACTCCAGAGATCTTTTGCTCCAAGATGGACCACACGGAAAAGTCCATCGAGTTCAAATCCGGCGAGTTTGGCGGCTAAACATCTTTGCTCCAAAAACCGGGAAACAGCTCTTCGTACGTCGTGTTCGCACGATCGTTGTTCGCGCCGAATGAGGCGGTGCCCAATCTTGCTGGAGCGTAAATTCTTCTCCCCCGAAACGTTTCGATGCCCAGACCACGGACGCCAGAAAATGGCTGCAAGTGACTGGTTCCTGGTTTTTTGAGCAAGGATGTTTGGCCGCCAAACTCGCCGGATTTGAGCACGATGGACTTTTCCGTGTAGTCCATCTTGGAGCAAAAGATCTCTGGAGTTCGTTTTCAAATCAATGGAGTCCGTCAAAGTGGCCCTGCGGTGTGCCTGGGATAAAATTACCGTCGCAGTGGGCGACCATCGCAGTGCGCGATCATCGTAAACAATTTTCCGAAGCGGCTTCGAAAGTGTATTGAAGCCAAAGGAAGCAATTTTGAACATTGTGGTAATTTTTTTGTTAAATTTTGTTATTAATGTTCTAATAAAGTTTTTTATTCTGTTTACAGTAGAATGTTTAATTTGGGTACCGGTTTGAAGCTGCTTAATATTTTTAAGAAGTTCCAGGAACTTTTGTGTCGCTCTGTAATGTTTTCAAAGTGTAATATGAGTTAGATAAAATAAAATATTGATTATTTTACTCTATTTACTTCATTATTAAATATTTTATACAATAATAAACATACAAAAACTGCCGATCTTATACTGTATTTACATATGTATATTTTCTACACATACTTATGATATGTTTTATGTCCAGGATATCGCGAACAGACATGACAACAAGCATCTGAGTAACAAAATCATGGACAAACCCCAGTCACCGTTTAAAGCAATATACAACGTTCAGTTACCGTCCAGAAATACCGATTGCCCATCGTCATCCAAGCCTGCGATGGCTAATCGTCTTTTGGATTGGTTCTCTGTCGTGATGATGGATGCCAAGCATCGCCGTCAACATCCTAAGCTTAAAGGTGAGAACGTATTGCTCAAATAAACGCAAATAGCTAAAATTTTCATTCTTATCAAAATGTGAACGCGATTTTAAAATTTAGATTGCGAGACAAAAATACATTCACTATACTATGTGTAGAGATTATTATATATGTACATATACATATATGTATATGTGTATATACAAGGTGTCTCACAACCTCCGTACAATACTTTATTAATGTGTTCTAAAGATGAAATAGAGTCCAAAATTCTATACAAAAATTTTGAGGCTGCAATAGTTTTTGAGTTATAAGTGATAAAAGTTTGCCAATGATATCGCGTAAAACTCGCGTGCTTAGGCCCGTAACTACGTTCACACGCGTGTCGATCTGTCATCTGTTATTGATTTTTTCAAGTTAGATAATATTAATTTTGCTGCACAGCTGATTTTATTTTGTCGTTTCCTATGTACGTGTGTATTACGCATATATCGTACATTATGACAAATAATATAATATTTATAATCAGCTGTGCAGTAAAAATCAATATCACCTGACTTGAAAAATCAATAACAGATCGGCGTGTGAGTGTAGTTACGGGCCTGATCGCACAAATTCTACGCGATATCATTGGCAAACTTTCATCGTTTATAATTCAAAAACTATTGCAGCCTCAAAATTTTTGTGATAGAATTTTTGACTCTATTTTACCTCTAGAACACGCTAATAAAGTATTGTACGGAGACATCCTGTACGAGGGTCAGTCAAATATAAACCGAACTTTTCCCTAACTCTTTATTCGATCAAAATATTTCCAACACATACCCAAGTCACTTTTCTACATAGTTTCCATTAACATCTAAGCGCTTTTGCTACCGGATTGGCAGTTTTTTTATTTTCGTGTCATAAAAAGTAGTGGAACGTTTCCGAAGTCAATTGCGTACGAATTCTTCCACCTCTTCATTATTGTCAAATCGTTGTCCTCCCAACGCCTCTTTCAGTAATTTAAACAAATAGTAATCAAACAGGGATAAATCGGGGCTGTAAGAGGGATTCTGCTTCATATCCATTCAAAAGTCTCTAAGAAATTTCAACTCGCGTAACCTTTTGATCTTTATTCAATAGGCGTGGAACCCATCGTGCCGAAATTTTTTGAAACTTTAACTCCTTCCAAATGACGGAATGCACACTACCATGGCTTATTCGAGTTTGTTCACAAATTTCGTTCACTGTTAACCGCCGGTCACCTTCAATAAAGTCGCGAACTTCTTGAATTTTTTTTGGCGTTACGCTGGTTTTTGGGCGACGTGGATGGGTTAAATTTTGCACGTCTTTACATCCACCAGCAAACACTTTATAGCACGTAAACACTTGCGATTTTTATAACGTCTCATTACCGAACTGCGCGCGTAGTCTCCGCATGATTTCGGTCGGTTTAACGGTAATTTTCGTTCGTTAAAAACTTGATTATAATGTGTTGCGCAATTGGCTTTTGACACGTCCCATTACTTTTTAACACGGGAATAAAAAATGCCAATTCGGTGGCAAAAGTGCTTAGATGTTAGTGGAAACTATGTAGAAAAATGACTTGGGTGTGCGTTGGAAATATTTTGATCGAATATAAAGTTTTGGAAAAAGTTCGGTTTATATTTGACTGAACCTCGTATATGTATACAGGGTGTCCCATTTTAAAGTTTACAGTGATATATTTCGCGAACCGATGATTTTATTGAAAAATATTTAGACAAAAGTTGCTTGGTTTTGTGGGAGACACTTGATGATAACCCTGACTTTACTTTGAGCGCAGTTATGAAGGAGATCTCTCAATGTCAACTTTAAAATCTTAAATGGAAATCCCTATTTGTTACTGTATATTCTTGTAGCTGAAGTCGAGACGTTTTCAAAACACTGATGATAAATTTTTTCTTGATGAGAACTTCTCGAATTATGAATCTTCAAAGTTTAAGTATCGCCGACATTAATATTACCCAAGGTGCACCGCGTGGAGGTTGCACAGTCGGATTACGCCTTGTGTGTGTGTGTGTGTGTGTGTGTGTGCGCACGCGCACAAAAGGTGTAAATCTGACTGTGCAAACTTCACGCGGTACACCTTGGGTAATACTAATGCCGGCGATACTTGAACTTTGGAGATTCATAATTCGGGAAATTCTCATAAAAAAAGATTTATCATCAGTATTTTGAAAACGTCTCGACTTCAGCTACAAGAATATACAGTAACAAATAGGAATTTCCATTTAAGATTTTAAAGTTGACATTGAGATCTCCTTCATAACTGCGCTCAAGGTAAAGTCAGGTTTATCATCAAGTGTCCCCCACAAAACCAAGCAACTTTTGTCTGAAACATTTTTCAATAAAGTCATCGGTTCGCAAAATATAGTACTGTAAACTTTAAAATGGGACATCCTGTATACAGGGTGTACAAAAGTGTTAGAACCCCTTAATTTTACGAAAACTACGTCTTTTCGAAAAAAATGTTTCGTACAAAAGTTGTAGGGTTTGAAGTAACGCATTACATAGCAATATTAGTATGACCTTGAATAGCGTTGCCAAGGTCATGTAAGGATCACTTTGATATTTTTAAATAGGAATCCCCATTTTTTATTGCATATTCATGTAGCTTACCTCGAGAGCTTTTCAAAACACTATAATAAAGGATTATTTTATTGAGTATTTTTCGAGTTATGGAGCTTGAAAGTTACAGTACCACCGGTATTAGCACTATCCAAAGTGTACCGCGTGGAGGTTGCACGGTCGAATTTACATCTTTTTGTGTCTGTGTCTGTGTGAGTGTATGTGCGCGCGCGCGCGCGCGTGCTCTTGTGTGTGTGAGGGGGGGGGGGAGTGCAACCTTCACGCGGTACACACTTTAGGTAGTGCTAATACTGGCGGTACTGTAACTTTTAAGCTCCATAACTCGAAAAATACTTAATAAAAAAATACTTCATTATTGTTTTCATTAATGTTTTGAAAAGCTTTCGAGATAAGCTACATAAATATGCAATAAATGGAGGTTTCTATTTAAAAATGTCAGTGATCTTTACGTGACCTTGGCAACGTTATTCAAAGTCAGACTAATATTGCTATGTAATGCGTCACTTAAAATCCTACAACTTTTGTATGAAACATTTTTTTCGAAAATTCGTAGTTTTCGTAAAATTAAGGGGTCCTAACACTTTTTGTACATCCTGTATATACAGGGTGTATCAGAGCGCCCGTATCAGGCATTTTTAGGAAAATTACGCATTTTCGAAAAAAATGTTTCATACAAAAGTTGTAGGGTTTCAAGTAACGCATTACATAGCAATATTATTATGACCTTGAATAGCATTGTTAAGGTTAAGTGAAGGTCACCTTCAATTCCTTAAATGGAACCGCCTATTTTTATTACATATTCTTGTAGCTTATCTCGAGAGCTTTCCGAAACACTATAATTAAGTTATTTTTCATTAAGTACTTTTCGAGTTATAAGGCTTGAAGTTTACAGTATTTTGACATAAAATACAAAATATCTTGTAAAACATTCAGTTCTCGGTAATCTTACCTTAATACTTTTATGCACAGAATAATAAGACCAATCAATTGGTAAAGAAAACACATAATTGCTTTAAAAAAAAGTATGCAGCTGCATGTTGCAAATTATATACTTTTTCTTAAAAGCAACTTCAAGCAAACATTCAAGTTAATGTCTCTAGTGATGGCGGAGAAAACAGCTTGTAACACTTTATATGGGGCATCCTGTTGTGTATATATTTGTATATATATATATATAATACATATACAGGGTGTTAAAGAAAAAGGGTCACATATTTTGAGAGAAGGTAGTATTGATCAAAACAAGAAAAAAAGTCTAATTAACATAGGTCTTACAATTAATATCTTCGAAGATACAGAATGCGTGATTCTCTGAGACGTAGGGCTGAAAAATGCATATCAATGAATGGAAATTACATAGAGTACCTCCTATAATGCTGACTGCAAAACTAGTAAGTACTCTTTTGTTTATTGCATTGTAGAAGTGACACAACCAATAAGAAAAGGACAAAGAGCTGAAATAGAAAGATAGTCTGTATCTTCGAAAATATTAATTGTAAGACCCATGTTAATTAGACTTTTTTTTCCTATTTTGATCAATACTACCTTCTCTCAAAATATGTGACCCTTTTTCTTTAACACCCTGTATATGTATATATATATACATATATGTATATACACAACAGGGTGCCCCACATAAAGTGTTACAAGCTGTTTTCTCCGCCATTACTAGAGATATTAACTTGAATTTTTTTACATTAAATGGGACAGGGCGGCTAACAATTTGATGGATAAAAACAAATGTTAGGGACTCCTAAGGGGCAAAACGGGGGAGCCAGCTCATTTTTCTTAAATAGAGTATAAATCTTTAAATATTTGAATAGCTCTTATTGAGCCTGATAACATTTATCTGAAATATTTTTTCCTATTACGCATAGTTAACGAGTTAAAACAAAGAAACATTTTTCACACAGACAAGACGATACGATGAATGCACTGTAAGACTGTTCTTATTGATCAACATGATCATCAACTTTTTCTTCCTCGAAACCCTACAACTTTTGCCTAATACATTTTTTTCTAAAGCCCTGTGATTTCCAGATATTTGACTGTCAAAAATAAAATTGGACACCCTGTATATATATATTTACAATCTAAATAACATATAATTTTTTGCAATTTATATTTTACAAAAATATTTCATATTTTTATGTATGTTCTATCTTATAAAGAGATGTATAATAATATTAAATACATATATGTATACATATATGTATAATAGACAAGCAAATATTTCTAAATTCAACTAATTATAATAAATTTTTCAGTTTTATGCATTTTTATATTTGTATGTATGTAACAATGTTTTACATTTTTATGTAAATTTTTTTATTTATGTATATCCGGGAAAAACAAGTCCATATATGATCAAATATAAATATATATAATTATATATATAAAATATGTCTATATATGTCTATATGTTTTCATTCACTTGTATAATCTTTTTCCATATGTACAAAAAAATAATAAGAAAAATATATACAGGGTGTCCGATAATTGTTGACACACCCGAAGTGTGAAGGTAGATTGGCTCAAACTGAGAAGGAAAGTCCTGTACCATTTTGCAAAATTCGCAATAGTTGTTGATTTAGTAATTAAAATATCTGAGTCAATGAACCCTTGAAAAGCGGTAGGCCGGAATCGGTAGACATATAAGATGGCTTACTTGTTTATGTCTCTTAGCAGCGGAAGCATCATCGGCGCGGTAACATCGCTCCCCGTTCGCTGCGTGATTCCCCTTTTCGCTCAGATGATGCTTCCGTTGCTAAGAGAATAGGTAAATAAGTAAACCATCTTATATGTCTACCGATTCCGGCCTACCACTTTCCACGCGCTCATTGGCTTAGATATTTTAATTAATAACGCAATAATTATTGCGAATTTAGCAAAATGGTACAGGACTTTCCTTCTCAGTTTAAGTCAATCTACCTTCACACTTCGGGTGTGTCAATAATTATCGGACACCCTGTATAATTGAAAAAATAATTAGAAGAATAAATTTCTATTTCCGGTTGCGAGTGTGACAGTAAGAAATTGTGATAAGAGGAGATTAGAAAAGAGGTAGAGGAGAAAGGGAGTTGGGAGTGTAGTAAAGCAAGTAATGTAGCAAGTATAGGATGTAGTGGGAATAGTGAAACGGTAAACTAGGAAGTGGGTAGAGGGCGCGACAGTGAAGTGGCACAAAATCGATTTGGTAGAGAAGGGAAACCACAGGTGTGAAGTATAAAAAGGAAGATGCCTATAGAAGGAGCAAAACAAACGAGGAAGAGATATGGGAGCAGATGACATAGAGAAAACATGGAAAAATAACAGAGAGAGGAAAACAAGAAAGAAGAAAGGGAGTAGGCTTTCAGGTAAAGTAAGGTTATTCTAAGGTCGCCGGTGAAAAGAGGAAACAGAAGATAAGGGCGAAGGAATTGAGAGAAGAACTCAGGAAGGATTTGATTTCAGATATACGAAAACTCGAGGAAGAGATTAAGGATAAGATAAAAGAAAAAGTTAAAGGTCAAGGTAAGATAATAAAGGAGAAAATAGAAGAAATAAAGGAATTAAAAGAAAAACAGATAAAATACAAGGAAAAAAGGAGGCAGATGAAAAAAGGAATAGAAAAAATGAAGAGGAAATTAATAAAATTGGTAATGCAGAAGGGGAAGGAAGAAGAAAGAGAAAAGAGAAGAATAAACTCGACAAGGGAGAAAAGAATGGAGCAAAGAATAAAAGAGAAGAGAGAAAGAGAAGAAAGGAAGAAAAATATAATGATAGAGATAAAAATGAATAATAGAGATTTAAGAGAAGGGATTGGGAAAGTGATAAAAGATATAAGAATAGAGGTGGGGATAGAGAGAGAAAAAGTCAGAAGGGTAAATGCAGTGCAGAAAGGAGGTGAAGGAATGGCGGTGGTAACGTTGGAAAACTTAGTACAGAAGAGAGAGATGATGGAAAAAAGAGAAGATGAGAAGGAGAATGGAAAGAATCGAAAACGATCTAACGTCGGAGGATAGAGAATCAAGATGAAAGAAATTACTAGAAGAAGAAAGCAAAGACAGAAAAGTATGGATAGGGGAGTTCAGATGAAAGGAAAATGTTGGAGGTGAGATGAAAAGGAAGAAGTATTAAGAGACGGAAGAGAAGAAGTAAGAAGGGTGGTAGAGTGTAGGGAATTGAATGAAAGGGAAGGAAAAAAATAAAGGGCAAAGAGGAAATAAGAACAAAACAGAAAGAGGGGGAGGAAAGAGGGCAAAAGAAAAGTTATAGGGGATAGTTATAGAAGTTATAGAGGAAAATAGAAAAGAGGACATAAAGGTGAAATTTTGGACAGGAATGAGGAATAAAAATAAGGAATTTTGGAAGAAAATTAAAGGGATTTGATATTTGTGGTGACATGGTTGGATAGGAAGGGATGGTAGAAGGTGAAGAGCAAACTGCCGAAAAGATGCAAATGGGGCGTGCAATACGCGATTAGATTAAAAAAAACAAGAAGGAAAAAGAAATGGAAGGGGTATAAGGGTATAAGGAGTATAATAATGGGTATAAGGAGAGTGGCATTAGAGGAAAAATGAAGATAGTAGAAGAGGGAATAGTTACAGAATAAGAATAGGAGAGGAAATGTGGAGAATCGTAGGAGTGTATGTAAAAGAGAACTTAGAAAGAAAATTAAGTAATTTAAGAATAAAGAAATGGTTAGATCAAGGCGGTGAATGAGATTGGAAAAGAGGGTGAAGGTGGTGAACAAAAGAGAGGTAGGGGTAGGAAGGGAGTGGGTTATTATAATGTTAGAACAGGGGAATAGTAAAGACTGAAGGAAATGAAAAAGACAAAATATTTGGAATACGTGTTTCAAGCAAACGCAGACAGGAAAGACATATAAGGGATAAGGTAAGGAAAGCGATGGGAATTCCGGGGCAGATGTGAGATATAAGGAAAAAGAAATTTGAGAAATATATTGGCAAAAGGATACAAGTGGTCATTTGATATTTCAGTCTGGACAGTATTAGGTTATAGAGCAAAGATTTGGAAGTGGAAATAAAAGGTGGAAAGGATGGAGGAAAAATTTTTAAGGTGCATTCTAGAAGCAGATTGAAAAATATATGATATCAGGATATATGATACGGAAGGAATTACAAAGAGACAAGTTAAAAGGTAGGGCAGTACGGAAGGCTTGGAATTTTGAAAAAAAGAGAGGAAAAAGAGAAGAAGAGTGACGAAGGAATGCTTGAAAGAGGTCAAAAAAGATTGGAGAAGGATAAAGAGATATCAAAATGGGAGGAGGATAGAGAAGAGTTTTTCAGAGAGAGAGGATTAGATGAAGATAATATAGAGAAAAAGGAGAAGGAGACGCTGGATTATGGAGCAGTAGAGAAAAAGGAAAGGGAAATGCAGAGGGAGAAGAGGCGAATAAAGATATAAAACTCTAATACAATAAATGGTATAAAAGGATAAACGGAGACGGTTTATCAGAATATCTCTTGAAAAGAACGAAGGTAAAATGGTGAAGAATAGCGCGAGATTTAGGCTGGTAAACGAAATGAGGGAATGTAGATATTAGAAAATGAAGAGAGAAGGAAATGCAGGAATGTGTGAAAAAGAGGGAGACGTGGAAACATATCTGGAAAAGATACTATATAGGAAAGGAAAGAAAGAAAGAATGTTAACAAGATATGTTGGAGAGAATATAGAATATAGAATATAGAATATAGAATATAGAATATAGAATATAGAAAAGGAGGGGAAAGGAGAGAAATGGATGGAAGAGGTGCAGAGAAGAGAAGAATGGGAGGGGAAGAAAAGGGAGAGGGAGAGAGTGAGAGAGAGAGAAGAATAAGAGAGAGAGAAGTATCACGATGTGAGCCGGGGAAGCGAATCTTAATAGGTTGAGATAGGGAGTAGAAGAAATTAGCGTGTATGTGTGTGTTAAGAGAAATGTAGATATAATGTGAAATTAGATTTAAGAAATTGATAACATTACTTAGCAAAAGTTAGTATTAGCTAGTTGTTAGTGAAAGTCACTTAATGTTTTAACTCTTTTTATCCACGGGGGCGACCGGAAACAGTCTATAGAGGGTCGAGAAATGCATGAACAATAATGAACAGATCAATGTAGAGTCAAATACTTTTATTATGCAATTAAAAGATATTATTAACTTACACTGAAACTGAGTTTGAGTCTAAGTCGTGATTTCGTTTACAGAACGTATTGAAACACGAATGCATCTTAGTACTTTACACTTAGGTGCAAAGGCACTAGCGACACAATCCAGACGGCTATACTTAGTAGCGGAATGATCGCATAGATTTTTAATAGATTACTTTGATATTCGGTGGTCGCTTGCTGTAGTTTGACTGACTAGAACCGGGGGATCTAGAACACTCTACCATGGTATCGAACATACATTTGTCATTAATTCAAATGTTTGAACCAATTAGGTGTTTATACCATATAAGGCGAAAAGAAGAGACGTCCAAATAAGGTAGCGAAACTGTCTGTTGATATCCTAATACATGCGAATTTTTGATATATAGATGAGGTGTCGAAGGCTCTTCGAGTAGGGAGAAAGTCACGAAAGGATTCAAAATATTTAAAGAAAGTCTTTCTAGAGTGTTCTTAAGCAGACTATTATACCACTCTGATCAAAAAGTATCCGACTACTTTAGGCCAGAAAAAAAACTATAGTTTATCTGTTTAGTTCGACACTTAATTCCCTTCGAAATAGGCCTCTTCTGAGTCGAGACACTTTTCCCAGCGATGCTTCCACTGCTGGAAGCATTTTTCAAAGTCACTTTTTGGAATCGCCATCAAGTGCTTCGTTGTATTTGTCTTGATTTCTTCCGTGTCCTGAAATTTTGTCTCTTTGAGTGGCTTCTTCAGTCTGTGAAAGAGCCAAAAGTCGCACGGAGCCATGTCTGGGGAGTAAGGGGACTGCCGAACCCGTGCAATGCCGTATTTTGCCAAAAAATTCTGGATGAAGTGCGATGCGTGGGCCGGAGCATTGTCGTGATGAATCTTCCTGTCGCCACTCTTCCAGAGTTGTGGTCTCTTGCGTCTAATATTATCTAGTAGGCGACGAATAACAGTCAGGTAATATTCCTTGTTGACAGTTTGTTTTTGAGGAGCGTACTCATGATGAACTACGCCTTGGTAGTCGAAAAAAACTGTTATCAAGAGCTTCGTGATTGCCGTGTCTTCTTTGGGCGTGGAGACCGTGGCGTTTTTCACTGAGATGACTGTGCCTTTGTTTCAGAGTCGTAACCGTAGACCCAGGACTCATCTCCGGTTATGATTTTTTTCATGAAATCAGAGTCAGCGGTGGCGCATTCCACCATGTCATGCGTAACCTGCAGACGGTTTTCTTTCTGTTCATGAATGAGGAGTTTTGGAATGAATTTTGCCGCCACACGGCGCATGCCAAGATCGACAGTCAAAATTGATTGCACTGAACCAAATGATATTTTCATTTCACTCACAATCTCTATAATTGTTATTCGACAATCTTCTATCACTAACCGCCGCACTTTCTCGATTGTATCGGAATTTTTGCTGGTTGAAGGCCTCTTTTTTACGTGGGGAAATCCGTCATGGATACCCGCCCCCTTGGGGGAGGGAGCGGGTTATGCCGGACTCCTACCGGCTAAAATTTCACGGTAGCCTGCTCTGTGCATTGTTGAAGCCCCCTCGGTTCCGTTTGCACATTTCTACGAGGGGACCCCTGCACTACGCGTTACCGCGCTTTTCTCGGTGAGGGGGGGGGGGGTTAGCCCCTCTCAAAAAACTACCTTAATATGGGGACAAAGTGGAGCCACACTACTTCATCCCCCCTTCGCTCGGGGATCGCGTGCAACGGCAGCGAGAGTCCCCCGACTCACGCCGCCTGCGGTCCCGGCGGAAAAAGGTGCCCGGGAATGTGGCTCCCCAGACATCGCGACGCCCTTTGGGCTAGGGGGGGAGCGGGCAGGCTACCTTGCCTGGTCCATTTCCATTATCTGCTCCTCCTCCCGCACCCGCCTACTCTTCCTCCCCTACTCTTCCCCATCTACTCTTCCTCCCCACCTACTCTTCTTCACCCTACTCTTCTTTACCCTACTCTTCCTCCCCTTACTCTTCCTTCCCTACTCTTTCTCCCCCTCCTCTTCCCCCTTACTCTTCCTCCTCCCTTTTTTTGCAAGGGAAGGAGGAAATGCATTACACACATCGGTTAGCCCGTACTAACCGGTAGTGTGGAACTCTTCCTATTTAACGGGCATACCCACTAAAACCTTCACTCTTTGAGCAAAACTGCCTCAGGCCATGCGTCAGGTCCCAGGATCCGTCATGAGACATTGCAACCGGCTACCCAACTTAGACCTCTGCGCCTTGGAGAAGCGCACATCCTCTTCTTCGCGGGCATCCTCAGAATCGTCTCTTGGATCCATCCTGATACCAGTGGCGGACCCATACTCTACCTCCCCTACTCTTCCTCCCCCCTACTCTTCCTCTACCTACTCTTCCTTTCCCTACTCTTCTTCCCCCTACTCTTCCTCCCCTGGTTGAGGGCCTGCCAGAACGTTCGTCATTCTCGACTGATGTTCGGCCATTTTTGAAACGACGATATACCAGTCTTTAATCTGCGTAGCACTCATAGCTTCACTACCAAAAGCCTTATTTATCTTTTCAATCGTCTCTGATTGCGTATCACCGAGTTTCAAAATTTAATGCAAATTCTTTGCTGAACACGTTCGGTCATTTTAATTGGAATACGACAAATGCGACGAACATTTAATACTCGTGTAACTATCACGGTTGTCTAGCAACGATTCAAAAGTTGCGCAGTCTGGCAAAAAATCACGCATGCGCAGTAGAGTCCAAGGTTGCATGCTGCGCAGTCCCGTCATCAGGTTGCAGCTAGTTGACGCAAAAAAATAAGGTCGAATACTTTTTGATCAAACCTCGTATAATTCAATGTATCAGCGATTTATTGCTAATTTCAAAGAAACAATAAGGAATCTATTCTGCAACACTAGTATAAGTTAATGGATAAGTTGCGAGTGCTAATGTATTTGTGTATATTAATTATAATCTTGAGAGAATGCAATAAAATTTTCATTTATTTATTAATAATTAGAAGAATAATTCTTGCATCTTTTTTTTAGAAAAAGTCAAATTTGAAAAAGTGAGAAAAAGTTGCCCATTATATATAAATTTATATATAATTATATATGAGCAATGTTTTCTCACTTTTTCAAAATTTACTTTTTCTAAAAAACGAAGCAAAAATTATTCTTCTAATTATTTTTTAAATTAAACTTATTATTTTTCCTGTACATACGGACAGAGATTATATAAGAGAAAGGAAACATTTATGGACATATTTTATATTGTTACTCCTGAAGAAAGAGTCAGTGGCAAGGCGTAACTTACTTACCCCGAAACAAACGCCCGATGGCGCGTATCTTTGAATTGTGCAGGGCTTAAAACAGATGAACGACCGGGTCGCTCTTATTCTGTACGCTGTTTGTTCGGTGGTCTCTTTTCGGTAAAGAAACTAAATCCTTATTACACAGGATCTTGTGCGATTTTAAGTCACGGGAAAGAATGCGGATTAATGAATGATTACAAATTTAACCTTAATTTTATTTATAAAATATAATTTGATTTATAAACAAATATAAAAAGTAAAAATAAAAAAAATAATGCAGATACAGCTAGTTCATGTTAGTATGATGATGATAATGATGATTATTATTTATTATTATTATTTTGCTTTTATTAAATAGTTTCTATGTGTATGTGGTTTTGTACGTGTGAGTGTTATCGCGTCACATAAATGCGGAGGTCATCAATCAGAACGCTGTGGGAAAGATTCTAACGTTAAAATTCTATGTTCTGATTAGTTATTACAATAAACAATTCAATAATTAAATAAATAAACAATTGTAAAAAATCAAAGAAATTATGGGTTATCTTCAGAGAGGAGAGTGAAAGGGAGGAATCTGTTCCAAAGTGCTTGGATCGGAACAGCAATCGAGAATTCACATTCTGGAATGAACCAGGGGGGGAGGCTAATAGTATTAGAAGAATTTTCTAAGGACTGTCCGTAGTTCTCGTGATTTATAGCACCGGAACTTATATGGACTATGTCATCGAATAGAAGAAGGTCGAGAGGAGGAAATTGAGCTAGGACCCAGTTGCGGAATTGGTCTCCGTCTAATTCTTCCTCGGAGTTATTCAATTCGCTCTCGTAAGAATTAGACATTTCTTCGGAATCGCACGATTTATCTTCAAGATAGCACGATTGCTCTTCTTAATAATAAAATCCCTCTCCGAGGTCCTGTGATTCTGGGTGTTGAGGGGAAGGAAAATGGGAGGACGATAGTAGATGGGGCAAGTCATGGGGATCTTGGAGGAAATTGAGGGTCTTCAAAAGAAAGAGGAGGGGGAGTAGGAATCCTCGGAGATTGAGGATATTCGGAGCACACAGGAGGGGGAGTAGGGATCGAAGACGGAGTAAGTTCAGAGGGCAAAGATGGGGAAATCAGTGAGAGTCGGGAGTAAGTTCAGACGGCAAAGAAGGAGGAAATCAGTGAGAGTCGGGAGTTATAAGAGCTAAGAGGTGTATTTAGTGTGCGTGTATACAGGGTGTCCCAGACTTACCGTATCACTCGTTAATGACAAATTCCTGAGGTTATTTGGAAACAAAAATCCTAATGCCAAAATGTCGAGGCTGTTATAGTTTTTGAATAGGAAAGGTTTAAAATTCACCAATCTGCTTGTCAAAATTTCGCGCGTTCAGGGACATCGCATGTCGAAAGGGCCCTTCCACAACACTTTACTCTCTCTCTCTCTCTCTCTCAGCTCGATAGAAATAATTTAAATTATTATTTATTTTATTTTTTTGTGCACTGTTCGCAAGACCGACGAATATCAGGATATTTCTAAATAATTTCTAAATTGTCGTACGGAAACACGATGCTTCGTACCGATTGTATTGATTTTCTCTCATCACAAAAGAAACGTCATTTTTCCGCGGCACGCTTCACATGAATGCTTTGCAGTTCAACACGCATCGTGTTTCCGTAATTTAGAAATTATTTAGAGATATTATCATTTTAATATTCGTCGGTCTTGCGAGCAGTGTACAAAGAAATAAAGTAAATAATAATTTAAATTATTTCTATCGAGCTGAGTAAAGTGTTGAAGGACTCTTTCGACATGCGATGTCCCTGAGCGCGCGAAATTTTGACAAGCAGATTGGTGAATTTTAAATTTTTCCCATTCAAAAACTATAACAGCCTCGATATTTTAGCATTAGGATTTTTGTTTTCAAGTAACCTCAAGAATCTGTCATTAACGGGTGATACGATAAGTCTGGGACACCCTGTACATATAGTGTTATTATTATCAAGAGGATTATTAATATTAGTGTTATCGCTATCGATGCCGTTTGATGGGATGTTAATACAGTTTCGATTGTTGTGTTCTGCCAGAGCTCGAGCCAGAATTTGTTGTGCCTTCCTATTGCGGCGATGTCTAGCATGTTTCGCTGCTAGCCGAGATTTGGCATGTGTATTATGATTTTTTACTATACAAAAATTAGATAGATATAACGAAGAAGAAGGATCTTGTTATAGTATGCTTCCGAGTCGCAACGAAATTTTTTGATTTCTCAATCTCTCAACACGCAACAAAAGAGAGAAAGAAAAAGAAATATAATACATATCTACCGCAAATTAAAAGAAGAAAGGGGAGAAAGAAGAGACGAAAGAGAGAGAGAGAAAGAGAGAGAGAGAGAGGGGGTGAGAAAGGGAGAGGGAGGGGAAGAGGAAGGGGGAGAGGGAGAGGGGGAGAGACGAATAGAAAACGCTACAGGTTCTAATTGTATAAGCTACTAAATCCTGAGAATAGCGTAAGAGAAATGAATAGAAAACGCTACGGGTGCTAGTTGTACAAGCAACTAAACCTTAAAAATAGCGTTAGGGAAATGAATAGAAAATAGTAAGAGGAACGAAGGAGAGTAATTACTCAGTTAATTGATTAATTAATTGCACGAGCAGAAAACTTAAACAAATGTGAAGAGATCGGCAGGAAAATCAAGGAATAATTAAAATAGTAAAATATATAAATGTGTGTATTCTTTTTGACTCACTATTTATTGCGTGCGTTGATATAATCGAGGGATAATCTTAGCTTGGCCCTCGTTCGAGTTGTGACACTGATGGTGCACGAGATGGAGTTCCGCTTCGCTGTATTTGTTATTCACTGATTGGACCACTGGGTTCATAAAATTTTTGACGCATAACGAAAGATATCGACGGCGGTCAGTTCGAGATGCGGAGAATAAATCGGATTTGAATTTCTCGCACTTCAAGAAAAAACTATTATAGAGTATTCTCGCACCCTTAAAAAGTTGCTCGAAACGCGCCTGAGCAAGCGTGGAGTAGAGTTCTCGAGGAATGTTTTCGCGTATATTAAACTCTTTGCTCCTCCTCTCCATTGGATAGTTAAAATCTTTTAACGAATCAAAATTTCTAATGACGCCCTCCTATGATTCGGGAGGCGTCTTTTTTTTATACAGAAAGTTCAAAAACTTTCGGTATTAATGGTATTGATGGAAACTTCTGTTTTAAGAACTAGGTTTTGTGACCAAAAGTGGAAAGTTTGCTATAATTAAGTGAGGTTGACGCTTTCATTATTCACTTGAGTTTATCTCAACGCTAAGAGTGATCTGTCAGGCAAGCACATGTCAAATTATTGTTGGTCCGTAGTCGCTGCTAAGTTATTGCTTTGGTTCTTGGTAATGATTTTATTCGCTATGAGAGACTGTCAACCATAGTTTAAAATTCTCAAGTTCGCCTGTCTCCCAATAGGTCTTAGGGTTAATATTTATTGATCTGTCTTAGACTACGCACGTTTCAGTTTCTAGCATCAGCTATTCCCGCGGCTTTGTTTAACGTTTCTGAAAGGTTTGTCTCGCCTGTCAGATATTAGTTAGCTTATTTATGGAGTGCAGAGAGGTTTTAGAGTATCGCCGTTTAGTGTACTTATAAAAGAAAAGAATCGTGGAGTCCACCGGACGTAACAATAAATAATTATATATATTCATATTTGATTATATATGGACTTTTTTCCCGGATATAATAATGACAATTCACTAATTCTCTTTTGTTTGTGCGTGCGTGCATATATATTTTTGCATTATTTGTAATCATGGCTTATCTTTATAAAAAAGTATATTATGTCGAACGATTTTAGGTCACTTCCCTATCGGTTGCCAGAGCGAGGTTAGGTGGATGTTCGGACATTTGGACAGTGACAGTGATAGTCGACTTTCACTCTCCGAGTTGTATGGTCTAGAACATGACCAGAATGAACCGTGTTTGAAACCATTTCTGGATGGTTGCGATACGGACAGGTAAAGATCATATATAATTTCCTGTTTGCACAAAGAGAGAAGTTTTACGATCATGTGCATACATACAATCGCATCTAAGTTTACTTTTAATATTCCTACTGTGATATTCAACAATAGAATACTAACAATGAGTAAGATAAGATCAATGAATAAATTTAAATATAGCAATATATAGATATATTTACAAAAATTTTTGAGATTTTTGGAAATAATACAAGAAACTAAGATTTATCTTTAGTATATGTAAATATATAAATAGGTCTAAAATAAAAATTATAATAGTGTGTAATATTATACATTTATATTTTTGGAAAAATGATAAGATGCTAAGTATGGAAATAATAAATATACGGAAATTAAATATATAGATATCAATTTAGAAGTGATAACTGTCAGAACTGTACCCAGTAAGCAAAATGTTAGCAGCATGCGCGCAGATTGGCAGCAAATTTGGTCAGAATCAAAACCATAGCCATCTGTGTCCGCATTAAGCTCGTGTTCTGTCGACAGAGCCTGCTGACAGGCAATGTGAGCAGATTGGCAGCAGAAAGCGCGCAAAGCCTGCGCATATAATCTGAGCAGGACCTGCAGCTCTTTGTCATTTAAATAGAATAGTAACGTAAATAGTTATTTATGAAAGTTCTTCATAATTGATTTGATCTCAGTAAACACACTTATAATGCAATAAAATTGAATATTAGACGCATAAGTGTTATCGGTGAGTTATCGGTTAATTATAATTTTTTCTCATAAATATGACAGATAATGTAACATATGTTATATCGTAGTTATATCTCACATAGCAAATGATTAGTTCAATTTAGTTAAATTAATAATAAAGTAAATGGTAAAAATAACTAAATTTAGTTTATAAAACTTGAGATATAATTTATTTGAGAATTAAACTCTTGCTTTATGCTTCAAATAGGCAGTAACCGAATAATTTTCCATTTATTCTGTTGAATCTAATCAGTTTAATATTCTGAATCTCATATTAGGCTTGTATCAGATATCAGAAATTAAATTGACAGAAATAATTACTTTTGATCTTTTATTAATAACCATGACCTGCAGACTTTATATCTATTTGACAAAAATTTGATTACGAGAAAATACATCGCATAGTGGTAAACGAAGGAACTATGGAATCAAATATATGCAGATCCTGCTGTCATCTGCCAGACCAATTTGCCATCAGATTGCATGTGCGCAAACCTTGCTCGGTTTCTGCCGACAATCTGACATCAAATTGTATTGCGCAGATCCTGCTCGATTTTTGCTGCCAATCTGACATCAAATTGCATTGCGCATTTTCTGCTTGATTTCTGCCGCCCAATCTGACATCAAATTACATTGCGCAGATCCTGCTCGGTTTCTGCCGCCAATCTGCTATGATGACTAACCTGCTGTCAAATTATGTCAACAAGCTTTGTAACATTTCTGTTGACATTCTGCTATCATTATCTGATATAACAGGTTTTGTATACAATCTGCAGTCTTTTTGCTGACAAAAATTTGTAGCAGACATTTGACAAAATCTGTTCAAACAGACTTTGCTGACTGGGTATTAATATAAAGATGTAGATACAAGCCCCTCAATATGAGTTAGTATCTTTAATATCTTCGAAACTACAGAAGTTAAATAAAAATTTTTCGATTATACGAGGTATGTCTATAAAGTAACCGGACTGAAGTTATATAAAATTAACAGTTGTAATGGCAAAATTAATTTATTCAAAATATGTCTCTTTGACATCGTTCGGCACAGTTAATCAGTGAATGGATTAACTTCTGGAGGCCCTCTATCGGAATCATCTGAAGCACTCTCGCCGTAACCGCTTGGATCGCCGTGAATACTATCGTAATGAGTTCCTTTCATTGAAATTTTCAATTCTGAAAATAGATAATAGTCGCAGAGTGTCAAATCAGGCGAACATGACAAACAGTCAAGCACTACGAGTTTCGAAGCGAGTGATTTCTTCATCTTCTGTTAGTACATGCGACACAAATCAAGAACAGATTTTTTCCTGTGTAAAATTTTGCGAATCATGTCTTTAGAGATGTCGAATTCTTTCGTTAACATTCTCACAGTCATATTCGCATTATTTTCAATAATTTGCACATTTTCTCGACGAAATTCAGTGTCGAAGCTGTTTTTGGACTTTCTGATCACTCGTTGTCTTTTACATCTTCCACTTAAAAACTTGTGTACGCGATAGGTAATCATCCCGATAAACCTCCTTCAACATTTTGTACGTTTATGTCATCTCTTTTCCTAATTTTACACATTTTAATATTCATTCCTTGCTTTATTGTGTTTTCGCAGCAACATCAAATTTTTATTTGCTCTTTCAATCGACGTATTTTATGACGCATGCGTTCGACGGTAATAAAATTTTTACAATTGATAGACCTAACTTGAAGCTTTGAAACAATGTTACTTGTTGTGAGCTAGTACTCACAAAAATTAAGAAAAATTAGTCTGGTTACTGTATAGCCACACCCCTCGTAGGTTGTATGGTAAAAAGAGGATCACCCTATGATGATAACAATTTTTTTATAAATAGAATTGCTTCGGAATGTAAAGGTCACTTTTGTTTCTTCATACGGAATAATATATTTTTATAACTATCCTTTGATATCTGTTAAGACGAATACAGTAACCTATGACATAAATTCATTCACTAAAAGTCTGTTACGTAAGTTACGTAAGTTAAATAATTAAGGTAATTACTTATATTAACGAATATGTCACCGCGCAATTATCTTGACCTTGATGTGTTGTAGAGAGGAGGATACTGATTAATATTTGCTTATGACTTAAATCTTAAAATGATTTCAGCCATTGCTCATTATTTATTAGAAAATTAATAACGATTAAAGTTGATAATGTAAATGAATGTTAAATGTGATAATTTGTGTTTCATTGAGCATGAATTCTACATTATTTGTATATTTATATGTTTAAATGAATGCATAGGCGGGGAAGGAGCTGAATCCCTACACGCCCATCTCCAAAATATTTTAATCTATAATCCAAACATATTTCTGATTTACATTTAAAATCATTATTAAACGACTTCTATTATATTTTCACCAATCTTTTGGCATCATCAATTTCAACCGGAGTCCCTCCGCTTATGTATTTCTTTTATATTTTTATTGTCTTTATTTCATAGCTTTGTGTTCAATAAATTGACACTATCATCGAACAAATAGGAGGAAAGGGCAAAATAATTGATGAAGCAGTCAGTTCTTTTTAAAATAGCGATGAATTCAGATATTATGCATTAATAAAAAGTTACGTAATAAAATCTTTAGTAAAATAGGAGAAAAACAACCTACATGACTCACTTGATACTTCGTAATTCCGAGGAGAGTGTGTCACGCGCCACTCCTGATCTGCGCACAATCTAATACTCTAATTTGACAACTTTAAATAGCTCTCACTTAAAAACTATTGTTTGGATGGGGTTTTGGTAAATGGCAAGTTGCTTCGTTTGATATTAAGAATTTCTCTGTACACTTTGTATGCGGGAGTTATTGGACACCCTGTATACCCCGGCATAGTCATAACAACGTATCGATTTTTATTTAACACTTTTCTAATTTGATAAGAAACTCGTATATATTATCTCGACATTAGCCAATATCTTGTTGACAAGGCTATCTCTATTTTCGCTGAGAAAAGATGTTAAAGTATTAATAGCAATCACCGACTGGTCGAGACCCAACCCACTTGTTTGGAGGTATTTCTAGGTTCTGTCTATTTCAGGCAATATCTTGTTCCACAAGCACAAAAAAGGGAAGATAGTTATATTGACGTACACAATACCTGCATCACCGTATGTGTCAGCATTTTCCGATTGACCCATAAGAACTTTCAAAGCATCTAATACATCTATATAATGAGAACTGATGACCCGAATGCTTTGCACTCCAACGCGTCTCGACTACTCTCTTTACAGTCACAGGTACTGTTTGCTTTAACACATTCTAACGATGACTAGATGCAGAAAAGGAGGTAAAAATTCTCTCTATTGTTCCAAAAAAGGTAGTCGAATGTACACCCTGTCCGGCAACATGAACGCCAGCTAAATTAAGACTATGATTAGCACAAGCAATGAATTCGATTTTGGGATTTATATTTATATCTTTTATTCTCTGCTGCACTCCATAGTGAACGCCTGACATTGTGATAGCATAGTTATCGTAGCCTTGGCCGCGACAATTTTCCCTTTTATGCGAAGAAATCCCAAAAAACTTTCCTTGACTTCTAATTGCCATTGTTAATCTTTACATATCAGATTATTTCTCTTATCTGATCAATATGTGCAATATCTGATGTACTGTCAAAAAGACTGGCATACTTGGCAGTACTTTGCTTCACGTATCTCGCTCAAAATTTTATCTTTCACACAACGTACAAGAAGAGTAATAAACTCTGAATTCTGGTGACAAGTACGAAATTGGCGAGCGTTGTCTTTCGCTAGCCAGTCGAATGTATACCAGATTTCTACTTTTCAAAAGATATAAGTAGGAATATCTTCATGTTGCTTTACCTTTGGATTGAGTTTCCACCATTGTCGAAAGCCATTTCTTGTAAAAGCGCTTTGTACATGTTTTGAATCTTTAGAAGTAAATAATCAGCAGCAAAAGTAATATGAAGATTCATTGACTGTAGAGTATACCATCCATGTTCTAAGCGTCTTTTCATCATTATCGAGTTGCCGATAGAACCACGCACTAGATATGGTCCTTATCTGATTCTTAGTCCCTGTACCACTTCTCGTCGCTGCAACAAAAATTCCTTCCTTATTTTGAATTGGGCCTTTCAAAACCAGTTCTGTAACTAATGCAGCTTCTAAAGATATTGGCCACGAGCTTATGTCTATGAGTTTAAACTAAAGGGTTTTAATTCATCTTTGTTTTCTACAGCAATTGTCTCTTGGCAGTCCTGATGACTTTTGTGATGAATTTTCGGTATTTTATTTATTCCCGGCATTTCAGCCTCCTGACTTCCGATTATTGTGATATTTAAACTTTCATTAAGTTTAGGATATTCAATTTCAGTCACTGTACGAACATCATCTGTCTCCGCATGGCCGGTTTCATAGACATACGAAGAGATCGGCTTTTGCTCTTCTTTCAAATTTAGACTTTAAAAAAGAGCCAGCCTGTTTTTGCTCTTCTCTATCCCTATTTGCCTTTCGTTTTCTGTATTCAGCGCCTGAGGGTTTCTTGCTCATTTTAACTGTAATTTATATATTTATCTCGAAGGAGTCGGGTAATTCAGAAATAATTCTCGCGAATTCTCGTTAACTCAAACTATTTATTACAATACAATATAAATAAACAGCACTTATACCGCGAATTTAATTCGAGGAAGGGACTGCGCGACATGTGCGTCACATATAGAGGCCTTTTTTAGTATATAACAATATTCAGTAACAATATATATATATATAAGATTGTTTTGTTTTGCTTTCTATTAATATGCTTTTTCCTTTTTCGAGCCGCGCAGAGACAAACGAGTTGTTTACATTTTTGACTCTGCGGTCTCCAACAGACAACTGCGTAAACATTACTATATAGCCAACTAGCCAAATGTTTCACGATCGAGATATCGGTTCTTTTTTGTTTCCTGCGCTTGTTAGTACAACTCGCAGATCCTCAGTCTTGAGTTGGTCTTTTGCGGATTCTTTCCAGCGCATAGCACACGGCTCATATATAATGTACCGGCGGTTAACGCTCTATCGCTATATATATATATTGTTTCTCTCTCTTTGAAAATAACGAATATTTTAAATACTTACCAGTTCAACTTTAGCGATAGAGCGTTAACCGCCGGTACATTATATATGAGCCGTGTGCTATGCGCTGGAGAGAATCCGCAAAAGACCAACTCAAGACTGAGGATCTGCGAGTTGTACTAACAAGCGCAGGAAACAAAAAAGAACCGATATCTCGATCGTAAAACATTTGGCTAGTTGGCTATATAGTAATGTTTACGCAGTTGTCTGTTGGAGACCGCAGAGTCAAAAATGTAAACAACTCGTTTGTCTCCGCGCGGCTCGAAAAAGGAAAAAGCATATTAATAGAAAGCAAAACAAAACAATCTTTTTATTCTACACTGAAAATTATGATAGCAATAGATGAAAAAGAGAAACGCCAAGTTTCACCAGGCACTCCGTGTCTCTATTAGGCGAGTCGGAAATTGAAAATAGGTAAGATTTTCATTAGATTAAACAACGCTCGAACTCCGAGCAATAAAAATGTGTTTTCATACTATTCAATTGCGCCTTTAAGATAGCACCCGGGGCGGACCTCTCCGCCCCTCTCCCCCTTACTACGCTACTGCATAATAAATTGACGAGGAACTGTGTGTGTGTGTGTGTGTGTGCGTGCGTGGACGTGCGCGTACGTGTGCGCTTATGCATGTGTACGCGCGCGTGTGTATACACAGAGTGTGTCTGGGACCACCTGTACACCTTTTTTAAAATAAAGGAAAGCGATCTTTATTAAAAATTCCAAAAATTTTTTATAAGTAAATCAAGTACGCTTTATCGAATAGTGATATTTTCAACTTCCGATGCTAACCGGAAATAGGTTATCTAGACCAGAAGTTAAATTTTTTAAAATGTAACATGGTAATTATTAATTCAGATTCGGATCATACGCAAAAACAGATAAGAAACTTTTGTCTGAAACATTTTTTCTGAAAATGCTTCCACTGACCTTGAAATGCTCTTGAAAGTAAGTGTGATGAAAAATAAATTTAACTGCTCTTGGTGTAACCCAGGATCAATGACAAGGATGACGTGGCAGATATCTGATTCCATGTCGTTAGTGCGCGCGCGCGTGTATGTGTGTATGCTCGCATACGCTTGCGTTTCTGGATGAGTGAGTGTGTCTTTATTCAAATGAGATATTCAAACTGAACACCGTTCTCTACTCTGCTGGAAGAAATTGGTTGTTCGTAGAGTTTTATCAGCACCTAAGGATCGAATTGCTTCACTCATCTTACGAATCATATTGTCCTTCATAGTCGTGATATACCAAGTCTTTTACTCTTCCTCACAAATAATAATTAAAGATTGTGAAGTTCGATGATCAGGGTGGATAATCGATCGGACTGTATTTACTTATATTTGCCTATTTACTTGTTGGGAAATATAGTGTTTAGTACTGCATAGGCAACTCTCGATGCGACGGGTATCCATCTTGTTGAAACCATATGTCCAGGCGCAATCGTAGAAGATTTTCTAATAAGATAGAAGATCTATTTCTATCAAGGCTGCAGGTTTATATCACCGTATAGATTTTCTTCAAGGAAAATAGGACCAACAATGTGACTTCCAATAATGCCGTACCAAACTTTGACTTTTCAAACATGTTCATGATCCATTTCTCTCAACCAGTGAGAATTAACTTGTGATCAATAACGACAGTTCCAAGTATTGATAGATTCATCACTTTTAAGTATACATTTGTTAGTAAATAAAATTTGAAGGTGAAAATCTGGTGATTGTTCTCTTATCCAGTTGCAAAATGCAAGTTTCTGTCGAAAATCATCATACTTTAACGCTGAACAGACATTCTGTAAGGATGAAACTTGTTTTCTCGCAAATCTCGCCAGATAATCGCAACTAACACCAGGATCTCTTTCTCGGCGTCTTAAGGAATCGTGAGGGTTCAATTCTGTCGATGCATGAATTTTCGCTGTTTTTTTATCCCTAATTGGACAGCAGATCTGTCTGCCTCTGTTATGTTTGTATAGGTTAAACGACACCTTCAGTTCTGATCCGGTTAGCCAAATGTGAAAAAACGTTCTGCGAGTGAAAAGTCCGATCAGGATAACGCTTTAGCGACAATCTTTCAGTTGCAGTGAATGTATCTCGACACTCACTCAAAATTAGCAGCATATCGTATCTTCTTCATTCGAATAGGACATGGCTAGATAGATTTCTATGAAACTTTGCTAAGTAAATCGAGAATAGTGAATATGAATTAGCCCTATTTAGTAGCACTATGTAATTGTGAATATGAATATGAATTATTAATTTTTCAAAAACTTTTTTTTGAAAAATTTTTTGTTGAAAAATTCTTTTTTGGAAAAATTTTTTATGTAGAAGGATTGCTTTTGTCAAAACGTGTTATAAGATGATATGAAAAATCTTGAAATTGAGGAACGGTCCGATGAAATTATTATTCGAAAAGTAGTGCAATTTAGAATTTCAGAAAACAACTTTTCCAATTGTATTGTTCAAGAGAGAATTACTATTTCTTTTACATTCATCTATTCGTGAAATTGTTGAAATTATTTTTCGCACATCAAAAACTATTTTTCATCGTTAGTCTTGCTGTAAAAGGTCGATAAACGTGGAAGACGAATGTCTGAAATATTGATAAAAACACGAGAAAGACTTCTGACTCGCGGGATGAGCGCGGAATTTAGGAATTCGAGGACGGACGGGACGACGTAGTCAACCATAAGAACGTGATTACGAGATAATGCTGTTTATATTTAACAGAAAGCACAGGCACGATGCTGATACGCACTTGATACGTGACCGGCGAGGTATTACAAAAGATTGCGGGAAATAATACTAATAACCGAGAAAGCACGACCGAACCATACTCGGGGAGAGAATACAATGAGCAGTTACCGGGAAGACTTCACGGTCTCTCACTCAGCTTCACCCCACCACACACACTTGAGCCAATTGGCTCATTACACGTAAGCGCAGAACGACTGCGCGCATGCGCCGACAGGCTTTGATTGTCATTGGTTACGCTAGTTACGAACAGTTAAAGTCCATTTTTTCATCACACTTACTTTCAAGGTCATTGCAAAGCATTTTCAGAAAAATATATTTGAGACAAAAGTTTCTTATTCTTTTGCGTGTAAAAAGAAGAGTCCGATCTGAATTAAAAATTACCATGTTCCATTAAAAAAATTTGACTCCAGTTTGGATAGTCTATTTTCAATCAGTAAGTTGCGATCCCGAAGTTGAAAATATTACCATTCGTTATAGCGTACCCGATTTATTTATCAAAATTTTTGGATTTCTAATAAAAATTACTTCCCTTCATTTTGAAAGAAGTACGTCTTATCTTAAACATGCTGTATAAATAAAAGGAAGAGCGAAATAAGAAAACGGCGACAGAAATGGATGCAGTAGTGAAAAATTTACTTGTAGATATAACATCTTTATCAATGGATAGTTAAAAAATATATTTTATTTGGAAAAAAATAGAAATAACATATTTCTGAAGCAACTTTATTTATAAAAAAATCATCATCATGATCTTCTTTCTATTGTGCAACCTTTGTTGAAGAAATTTTTCTCTAACTACGAGGAGAGAGAGAGAGAGGGGGGAGGGAGGAGAGAGAGAGGGAGAGATTTTCGAAGATATTAAAGGTGCTAATTCTTATTAGTTCATGCCAAATATAAGTTAGTCTAACTCAATGCATTGTGCTATTACATCTAAACGTGTGTGTCTATTAACTATTGATCAATAAATACTGTTCCTTTTATAATCTATATAGCAAAAATTCTTTATTATTTTTTATGGTAAACTAATTACTTTTTATTTATTACATTTATTGTTCTAATACAAACTATTTTACACACACATTTTTATTGATAATATTTTATATTGTTTTATATATAAAAATTTTTCGCACATTACTCTTTTTTACACATATATTGTCTTCACTATGGCTGCTATTGTCAATTTTAATAATATTACTATACATTTATATTCAATATAGCGATAATTTAAATGTTACGAGCAGTATAGAAATGCGGGTTCTAACGCAGATCCTTCGAGGGGGAGCGGGGTAGGGGAGGAAAAAACGAGTGATAAGAGTGTGATGGTGCGACGTGACGTCACAAAGCAAAAAGGGAAATAGAAAGGGTTTAAAAGTTATTTTTAAACAGTGGGCGAGGGGGACAGAGAGGGGTGACGTCATGAGATGGATGAGGGCGTGGAGTTAGAGGATATTGGTTAATTATATCCGGCGATGACGTATGTGATGCTGTTAAGGTGCAGTCGATGATGACATGTGATACTAAGGCGTATCCAATGCGGTTACGTCATGAGCGCATTTAAAGCCTAATTGAAAATTCTGATAAGAGATTGTGCTCTCAGCCGATGGTAAACTAATTGTTCTATCGACCGTATTGACTATATCGTCTATGTTAAGTAATATACAGGGTGCAGAAAAAATAAGTTTTATAAAAAAATGTTTCCTCCTCTCTATCTAAAAAAGGCATGTAAAGTCGATACTCGAATATCTCGAAGTTTATTGTTGTCGCTTTTCCGCGATGCTGATTGGTTCTGTCGTTGCGCTTACTTTGTGATGTCGTTGCGCTTACTTCGTGAGCGGCTGTCATTGCATATTTTGACAGTTATGTGTATCAAGGGGTTAATAGTATTAATATTAGTTAATATTAGATTAAAATTTATCATTATATTCAACAATTAAATAATTGTTGAATATAAGAAGTATTCAAGCATTTAAACATTTAATTTAAGAAGACTTCTTTCCTTCTTTTGGATGTATTGAAGATTGTTTTTCAGATAAGTTTTATAAAACGTTTTTATTATAAATCTTTATCCTTAATTTTTTATAAATAATGATACTTTGTGTTATATTTTATTTTCAGCGGTTTTCGTTTTCACAATGTTAAGAAAGCATTAGATAAAATAAAGAAAAAGAATGAAATAACGAAAGAAGAGGAAGAAAGTTAAAGAGAGTAGGAGTGCATAAACATGGGCAAGCAGATTAAAAAATTGGCTAATTCGCTTACTGTTTAAATCATGTTTATCATTTACCTCTCTAAAAAAGGCAGTCCGATCTTATACTTAAGATTGTCTTAAGTACTATTGAAAATAAAAAAAAATATAACAAAATAAAATAAAATATAACACAAAGTATCATCATTTATAAAAGTATAATTATATTATATCATTTATATAAGTATATTATAGTGTATTGAAAGTTATGTGTATCAAGAAGTTAATAGTGTATTAGATTAACATTTATTATTATTCAACAATTATTTAACAATTATTATTTATAATCTTCGCGATGTCAAATAGCCCTTAACACTACGAAGCATGCGACACAATAAAAATCAATCAGAGCCGCGGAAAAGCGGCAACAATACACTTTGAGACTTTCGAGTATTGACATAACATGCCTTTTTTTTAGAGAGGAATAATTTATTGAAAATTGGACAACGTTTGTAAATAAGAGCGCGCGCGCAGCGCGCGTTTGTTCTAGTCAGATGAAAGTTGTAGGGTTTAAAAAGATCCATTTATTAAACTTATCAGTTTGATCTTGGGTGGCATCGCCAAGGTCAGGGCAAGGTCATCTTGAATTTTTTAAACGAAACCACCCTATTTTTGTTATATAAATCGATTTGTCGCAATATTCTGCATAAAAAGTTATAAGGGTAAGATGGTCAAAAAGTGAATAGTTTACGAGATATTTTATCCTTTAATTTGACATAATCTTACATAAACTATGAAATATCTCGTAAAATATTTATTTTTCGATGATCTTATCTCAATATTTTTTTGCACAAAATAACGAGAGGAATCAATTGATATAAGGAAAATACATAGTTGTTTTTAAGGAAAAAATATTTAGCTGCTAGTTGCAAATTACATTTTTTTTTAAATAACTGTGTTTTCCTTACATCAATTGATTCCTCTTATTATTTTGTGCAGAAAAGTATTGAGGTAAGATCATCGAAAAGTAAATATTTTACAAGATATTTCATAGTTTATGTAAGATTATGTCAAATTAAAGTATAAAATATCTCGTAAACTATTCACTTTTTGACCATCTTACTCTTATAACTTTTTATGCAGAATATTGCGACAAATCGATTTATATAAACAAAAATAGGGTAGTTTCGTTTAAAAAATTCAAGATGACCTTGCCCTGACCTTGGCGATGCCATCCAAGGTTAAACTGATAAGTTTAATAAATAGATCTTTTTAAACCCTACAACTTTTATCTGAAACATTTTTTTATAAAACATTTTTCGAGATATTCCGTGGTCCCGACCTTTTTTCCGCACCCTGTATATACATATAAATGGATATAATATAGAGGATTTTACATAGTAATATCTCTGTTTATAAAATATGTAGATAAAGCGCAGAATTGTGGATAGTAAAATAATGAGAGCTCAATCATTCATATAATTGAGGAAAAGCTTTATTTATCGTTTTAAACGAGAAAGTTACATCAGTGGGAAGTACAAAAATATATGTATTACGAAGCTATTCCAAAGAATAGACCTGCAATTCGCAATCGATTGGGATTGTTGCGATCGAAGTATTCGCTGTCGCCATCAGGATATTCGCGGGACCCGTGATATGCGATAGCTTATTGTCGATGCTGGCGATTATACTGTTTAGGAAAGTTACGATGCGGTTTACATAATATTCGAGATTAATATATACCAAGCACGGTGTTTTTCGATACCGCCAAACGGACTTTTAGTGTTTCTAGACGTAGTATTCCGAGATTGTTGATTCTGCCGAAGCGTATCATCAATTATTTGATGTATATCGGCGGTGGCACGCATATTTCCTCACCGTCGCCGTCGTCGCATTGAAAGGCAGTATCATCTGTCGTAGATCGAGCTGTTCCTTTCACATATGGAGCGAGAGCGAGATCTCATTCCCGTGATAATTTCCCAGGATATCCACGTAAGTGAGTCGGTTAATGCAAACGCCAATGTCCAAATATTTGCATAATTATACGCTGTTTTATTCGGCGGATATCTCCTTCCCAGGATCCTGATGGGATGACGCGCGACGTTCGCGTCGCGCTTCGATGTTGTAATCGCGAGAGAGGTCCACTTGGACATGGTACATTTGGACACCGTTCATTTGGACACGATCAATTGAATACTGTCAATTAGACACCGTTCATTTGGACACCGTTCATTTAGAACGGCTTATTTGGACACAAAGAAATGCTCGCCGTTCATTTGGACACGAAAATGCGCGGCCTGTGCAGTTGGACACGAAAATGCGCAGCCATGTCCAAAGAAACCGTGTTTAAATGAACGGTGTCTAAATGAACGATGTCCAAATGAACGGTGTCTAATTGACAGTGTTCAATTGATCGTGTCCAAATAAATGGTGTTCAAATATACCGTGTCCAAGTGCAGGCCACTCGTAATCGCAACTAGAAGTAGACGTAGATATGAGAAAACCGCTCTCGCTGGTTGACAAAAAAAAATTAATTCGACATCATAACTTTTATCCGTTCTCCATCTTTATCCTCTTCGCTGATCTGTGTCTCCGTGATTTTGATGGCGAGGCGATTTTCAACGTAGGTTGATGGTCGGAGGATTGTTCCATCGTCACGAACATCATTGTCGTCGTCATCGTCATTGTCGATCTTTCCTCGAGTGATTTCGTGACAAGCAACACGTTATCACCTCGGCTTTAACGTCGTTGAGAATGAAGTGTGTAATGGCGGGACGGTCATTTTATATTTGCCCCTCGAAGAGAGGGAAAAACCTCTCTTCCTCGCTCTTGTTTTTTCTATTTAATAAGTATATAAACGACGGAGCTTGATTTGCAATCCGTCGTCATCATCTTTTTCTTTGTTGATAATCTCACTCATAAATACATCACCGATACGAAAAGTTGAGCCGAGGATGTACAGATCGAGAGGACCGACCGATACAATGATATTCAGGAATTCGTTGAATACGTACAATTGGCGTTTAGTGAAAAAGTACAAATTACCGTTGATATGTCGGAAGGATGTTATCGCGAGCGGTATTTCAGAAAATATATTTTGCAATGAATTATGTTTAATGATTACCACATAACATTCATCGATCTCGTTACTTTATTATCATCGTAGATTATGAAGATTCGTCCCGTATTAGTGTTTATCGCAGTATATTAATTTTAGCACTATAATAAATTAAAGTAAAGACTCTATTATACTCATGTGTCAGGATAAGAGGGATAGGCAAGTGAGAGCCGGGTGCAAGAACTTAAGCGCTGTGACTTCAGTTGTAATCTTCTTTATTTAAATTTGAACGTTTCGGTCCTTTCTTTGGATCATCTTCAGCAATGTGATTAATACAGTATGTATAATACAGTTAATGTGTACACCATTCTGTAAACACATTGCTGAAGATGGTCCAAAGGAAGGACCGAAACGTTTAAATTTAAATAAAGAAGATTATAACTGAAGTCACAGCGCTTAAATTCTTGCGCCCGGCTCTCACTTGCCTATCCCTCTTATCCTGATTAATTTTAGCATTCGGAAGAAGTCTAATATATCCGCGAGAGTCTTCAGCCAACCCAGTCTCAGTGTAAAACTAGGATACTTGACTATATAAATCGAATTGTCTATGAATAGCTCTAGAGGGTTTTTGATACACGGCCGACAAACGCGTGAAATTGACCGACAGAAGTAGTCGGATAATTGTAACGATCCCCCCCCCCTGAGCGATCATTACCCGGCCGTCGATCCGCCGGAAGGCTGCCGCCCGGCGAACATCAGCCGGGCAAGGTGCAGCAGCGCATTGCGCCCTTTTTAATTTTTCAAATTAACGAACGGATTCGGGCCTTTAAACGACCGCCGGCATCCGTATACCGTCATCTCGGCGCCCCGAGTCGCTCCGAATTCCGTCGGAAAGCGCCGAGCGACGGTTCCGCTTGCACCGCCACCGGGGCCGCCCAAACGGCCCCGAATCCGCCCGACTTTTTGACAATTAGTCAAGAACAATCGGGCCCCCGCGATTACTACCAAAATTACCCGAACGGGTAATTTCGGAGTATATAGAGAGCGGCCCGACGGAGAAATAATCACTCCGGTTCCAGATCATCTAGAGCCAGTACGGCTCCTAGAATCCGATCCAGAACACGCTCTCGAAAGAGATACACGAGGTTGAGCGAACTCAGTCTCTGCCGAGCGATCGCGGCACATCTCATAAAAGAGCTTTCTGCAATTCCGAAAACCGAAAGTACGGAGATTGAGCGAACTCAGTCTCCGCCGAGCGATCTCGGCATTCTCGGAAGATCCGCCCAACACCTGCGACGTTCTTAAACTTCTACGGGTAGAGAGATCTCTGATGAGCGATCTCGTCACATCCTAGTACATCCTACCCTCAACGCAAATTGAATACGCAACAAGATCCAACCGCGTTCGCGCCGAACAGCATTTTCGCGCTCTTGCGCGCTCTCGCGCGCCCCGCGCGCTCTCGCGCACCGCGCGTTCTCACCGCTGACAAGCGACACGCGCTGTGGGCTTTAAACGCCGCAAAAACGCGTAAACACGCGCCGCCGGCACGGCCCGCATTCCAAGGCCGAGATTCTCACGCGGGACTTTAAATCACCACGCCCGACCGAATTAAATGTGAAATCGAACGACTAATAAATATATTTTCCGTACCGTCCGACCCGGCCGGCTCGCACTACACCGAACCCGTGCACGTTTGCATCTCTCGCATAACACGCATACTGTACATACATATTTGCCGTTTGCATACACATACACCGAGCGTATATATTCGCCGCTCACGCCTATTGTACGTACACATTTACCGCTCATATACGCGATACATATATACACGCACCGCTCGTACGTACATTTACTGCCCGAGTACACCATACACACATATACGCATCATTGGCACGTTCACATTCACCGGTATACTGTATGTACATACATAATATACGCACCGTTCACACATACATTTACCGCTCACGTAACTGTACATATGTACAGGGTGTTCGGCGACATACACATCAGTAAGTCGGGTTGCCTAACGGCCTACCGGCAGGGGCATACTTCACTCAACTCGCAGAATAAGATGAATGACTCCTGTAAACTTGGCACATCATATCTAAAAATTTAAAAATTTTTTAAAAAGAGTTCTAGCAAAGAGTTCTTTCGAGTAGTTCTAGAGTTCTATGTACATATTTTAAATAGTTCCGATGATTAAATACAAAAAAATCGAAAATATGGTGTGTCAAGTTCACGCAGCGCATCATATCATGAAAATAAATTATTTCTTCGGAATTCTAGTTAGTTTCATAATAATTCTACAGTTCTATGTCAATTATACCAATAGTTCTAGCAGTTAAAAGCAAAAAATCAAATTTTAAAAACCCAATGTCCAAATTGTAATTCGTATAAGAATAGTAACAGTTTTGATTGGATCGTATTTATACAACATTTCAACCTGATTTTAAAAGAAATTTTAATTATTTTTTGAGTAAGATAATTATTTTTTAAATAAAAATTATTTTTAACATTTAAAAATAAACTATTAATGAAAAAAATAATTTTTTTCGAGTTCTAGCTAATCTGATAAGAATTTTGCGTAGCGTTCCTTGAATTCTACAGAAAATCCTTATAACTATTTTGTGTAAAATAATTATTTTTCAAATTAAAGCTACTTTTAATATTTAAAAATCAACTTTTATTTTTAAAAACTTTTGAATTTTTTTATATAAAGGTTGTTTTTGAAATATAATTATTATAATAATTATTTTACAGGAAAAAGTCATAAAGATTTTTTGTAGAACTCAAGAAACGCTATGCAGAATTCTTATCAGATCGGCTAGAACTCGTAAGAAGTAGTTTTTGTTACTAATAGTTTATTTTTAAATGTTAAGAATAATGTTTATGAAAAAGAATTATTTTATTATTTAATAATAATGTTTTTGAAAAAGAATTATTTTACTGAAAAAATAATTAAAATTTCTCACAAAATCAGGTAGAAATATTTGTATATATACATTCCAAAACTGTTACTTTTCTTATACAAATTACAATTTGGACACTGGGTCTTCAAAAATCGATTTTTTGCTTTTAATTGCTAAAACTATTGGTATAATTGACTGTAGAATCATTGTTGTAGTAGTACTGTAGAATTATTGTAAAATTAACTAGAACTCCGAAAAAATAATTTATTTTCATGGCATGGTATTTACGATTTTTTTGTATTTAATCATCGGAACTATTTAAAATGTTTACGTAGAATTCTAAAACTATTCGAAAGAATACCAAAACTTTCTCTCTCTCTCTCTCTCTCTCTCTCTCTCTCTCTCTCTCTCTCTCTCTCGCTCTAAAAAACTTTTAGATTTTTAGATATGTGCCAAGTTCACAGGAGTATCAGAATGTGAAATTGGGGAGTGAGGAAAGGGAAATCGGTTTTTATGACTCTATTATAATGAATATTTATGAAATTTAAAATAATACAGATAAAATATAGATATATTTATAATAATATAGATAATATAACATAAAATTTAATAAACTTGAACAAATATTTTTGATCTTTAAATAAAAAAATTACAATAAATGTTCGATATGGCCACCATTCTCCTCTAAACAGAGAACAACTCTCCGCATAAAATTTTCTCTCACTCGTTGTAATATAAGAGGAGAAATTTCCGCACACGCGTTCTGTATCCTATTTTTTAAAGCTTCCGCATTTTCTGGCAGAGTTTCGTACACTTTATTTTTTAAAAAACCCCACACAAAAAATCCATCGGTGTTAGATCTGGAGAGCGCGGTGGCCATTCCTGAGGACCATGAAGTCCGATCCATCTGCCAGGAAATTTTCGATTTAAAACGTGCATTCACATTGCCCTGAATAAATTCGGGACCGATGATTTTATCTCCTAGTATTCCTATCCACACATTTACAGTCCATCTGCCTTGAACATTTATTGTTTTCATGCAGTGTGGATTGTGCTCTGCATAATGATGCTCATTATGTCTATTTATCGATCCATCGCTTCCAAAAACTGCTTCATCGGACCAAAGAATATGTTTCAAAAATATTTCATTTCCGGCATCATTAAAATTTACCTGCATAAATTGAATAAATTGTAAAGTATGACGACAATTAACAAGTAAATGATAACAACGTCTGGTACGTTGTAACAAAAAATAGAAAAATTTTTAAATAAACTTACGTAATCAATAATCCATTCACAAAAATTTAAACGGTGTAGCATATCACTAGGTATGAACCTTTGTGTTGTATGTCGTTTAAACGGATGCCAACCCAGAGAATGTTTAATAATTCTATGAACAGTGATATAGCTCATATTCAAGTCTGTGGCAATTGCTCTTGTGCTTGTATGAGGGTTTTCCATAAGAGCCTCATGCACAGCATCAATTATCTCTTGGTTTCTTTGTGGAACATGGATGGGCTTCGTGGATTTATAGAATTGTCCATTTCTTTTTAATCTTTCACAAAGACGATGAAAGAAACCATGGTCCACATGTCGTCTATCCGGAAATCTTTGAGCGTAAAGTGCAGCCGCTTGCCTTTGATTTTTTCGACACTCGCCATAAATGAGAATTATGTCTGTTAATTCTTCAAACGAATAGTGATTTCTTTCCGTTTTAGGTTCCATCGTAATTTTCTACGTAATAACCTTTCAATATGACTTTCACGCTATTAAACAAACTTCTGTTAAACAAAAGATCGAGGAAACTATAGAAACAGAAGCGCATTCTAAATAATTATCTTTAAGGGGCTCCGCACAATAAAAGAAATAAACAACAATTAACAATTCTGTTTTTATTCTTTTTTAACTGTCTTTGTAAAAGATTGAAAAAAAATTGATGATTTTATGAATCCATCAAACTCATCCCCGTTCCGCAAAGAAAATAGAAGATATTTGATGCTGTTCATATGGAAGTTTATATAAGGTTCTTATGGAAAATCTTCACAGAAGAGCAATTGCCACATATTTGAACATGAACCATGTTACCGTTTCATGTTAATAAAATTATTATTAATAAACATTTTCTGGGTTGGCATCCATTTAAACAGTACAACACAAAGGCTCATAGATGGTGATATGCCACAGCGTTTAAATTTTTGTGGATGGTATATTGAACACGTTAGTTCATTTAAAAATTTATTTCTATTCTTTTGTTGCAACGTATCAGACGTTGTTTTCATTTACTTGTTAATTATTATCATACTAATTTACTCAGTTTATGCAGATGAATTTCAATGACGCCGGAAATGATATATTTTTGAAAAATATTCTCTGGTCTGACGAAGCAGTTTTTGGAAGCGGTGGATCCATAAATAGACATAATAAGTATCTCTATGCAAAACACAATCCACATTGCATAAAAAAAACAAACATTCAAGACAGGTTAACTGTGAACGAATTGATGAAAATAATAGGGGATTACATCGATCTGGAATTTATTCAGAGCAGTGTAAATGCACATTATTGCAAATTTTCTGCTCCATCGGCTCCATAAATTTCTCAAGGATCTGCCACTGGCTAATAGAATACAAATAATGTTCCAACAGAGTCATCTCGCCTACATTTCTCTTTTAGTGAGAACCATTTTATATAAAAAATAATCCTAGCAGATGGATTGGACTTTATAGTCTTCAGGTGTGGCCATCACGCTCTCCGGATCTCGTATTTAAGAATTTTTTGTATGGAGCTGCTTAAAAAATAAAGTATATAAATCCGTGCCAGAAATACGAAAATTTAAAAAAATAAAACACATAAGGCATATACAAAAATCACTCCTCTCATACCAAAACGAATGAAAAAAAATTTCATGCGCTGAATTGCTTTGTTTAAAGGAAAATAGTGGCCACATTGAACAATTATTATAATTTATTATATTTAAAGATTAAAATTATTTTTGGTCAAATTTGTTTATTAATTTTTTTTAAAGTTATGTTATCTATATTATTATAAATATATTTTATCTATATTTATAAATTTCACAACTGTTCATTATGATATAGAGTCATAAAAACCGATTTCCTTTTCTTTACTCTCCGCCGGACTCGTATTTTGATCTTATTCTGCCAGCCGAGTGAAGTATGCCCCTGTCGGTAGGCAGATAGGCAACCCGACTTACTGATGTGTATGTGCCCTGTACACGCACCGTTCACACGTACATTCACCGCTCGCGTACACTGTACATATACACACGCATCATTCGCACATACATTCGCCGCTCGCATATTACTTGCACATTAAACATGCGACCGAACACATACATGTAACGCTACACACGTATCATAAACACATACACACACTGTAAATAGACACTCTTCATACTTGTACACAGGGGCGTCATTACGTTTTCTCCCGAGGCCTGGTCATTAGTCAGTGACCGGGGGGGGGGGATTTACATTTATCAATACATATTTTGTACAATATTTCCATTAGCAGTAAAACATGTATATAAAACTTTAACGTTAAAAATTTACGTTAAAAATTTTTTTGTCTTTTTAAGTACAAAATATTTTACTTTTTATTAAAGATTAAGATAAGAAATGATAGATTTATAAATAATATTTATATTAAAGGTAAAATTGAAGAAAAACAACGAAAAATGAAAAAAAATATAATTTATTACATATGAATAATTGCAAATATTTGTTTTCTTATATTATGTTTTTCTATAAATTTGTTTAATAACATATTAACATTTAAATATAAACATTAATTATGTCCTAATGTATGTTCAAATAACTCAAATCATTTAACCTTTCCTGAAGCATTGTAGAACGCAAGTACGTCTTTAAGCGTCGAAGAGTCTAAAAAGAGCGCTTATTTGTACAGGACGAACCGGGTATAGTTAATAATAATTTTATTAATTTTGCAAATTCTGAGAAAATAGCACGAACTTCTGGTTTCTTCTTTAAATACATGACCACATGTTTTAATTGAAGCTCACTTGTGTCCTCAAGTTTCAATTCTTTTCTGAAAAATTGTCTTTTACTGAAAAAAATTATTTTATCTGTAGATTTCGAGGTATGGAATTCCATACCTAGGCTGCAGTGAGGCCTGGTCTGTACCATGGCTACCCTAGCGGTAATGAGCCTGCTTGTACATGCACTCTACTATTTCTTTTAAATAAACATTTTCTTTTCCTTTAACATCACGTCTGTTGTCTCGCTAATCCTTTCACTAGCCCTGATTCCGACAGAGCGAATCCGAGCCGAACTCGCGAAAGCGGTCCGTTATAATGATATCGATTTGCCGTAGTCTTTCGCTCAAGCTAAGACCGGAATTACGATGAACTTGACGTGAAGTGACGCGACGTGAAGGGACGGGACGTGAAGTGACGTGAAGCGAACTTGACATGAGAAGTTGCGTCTATTACAATAACTGTGAAGGGAAGCGAAGGAACGCCGTGTGGTGTTGAAAGGACTGTCTATTGTTTTATAAATGTGCACGTACGATTGAGAATATGCCATTCACAAATAGGCGTTATCAGGTTTTTTGTGTCCTTTTTACTGGATATCTTTACTTGCGGCTGAGGTAAAGACAAAGGAGAACACGATCGATGTTAGAGATATCTTCCGACGAAGATTGCAATTTGGAGATGAACATAATCTTCTCGAGGAACTGCGATTTGAGGATGCTGAATTCTTCTTTATATACACGAGAATGAACACTGAAAAGTAGCTGGCGTCATTTCGATATGTTTTACTGATGAGAGCAGGCACACTCTCAAATTGTAATTTTCCCTCAGGTTTGAGTATCTCCTCGGGTTAGTTGGCCATCTTTTAAAGAAGAGAGAAATGTACACCGCACTCACTTCAGCCCAGAGACTTTCTATGACGTTGAGGTATGTATATATATTTGCATCACTTTCACACTCACATACATAGCATGCATATCCAAAAGACGTCCAGAAGATATTCCGAAAACATCTTTAGGCGATAGGATATCTTCGGGATGTCCTCTGAACGTCTTCTGGATAATGTGTGCTGTGTGGGCAGTTAAATTCTCAGTGTCCATATGTCAATATATGTTTTATATTTTGCAGATCTTTTGCAGCTGGAGACAACCAGGATTCTTTAAGTTTTGCGTACAGGTGCGCCCAGAGTATTGTTTCGGTAATACTTGCTGAAACAACAAGAGCTCTTGTTTCCGTATTGAAACCGGTGTACGTAAGAGCCCCATCAAGTGAAGAGGAATGGCGATAAATAGCAGGTGGCTTTTGGCAAGACTGGTAACTCCCCCACTGTATTGGAGCAATTGATGGGAAACACGTCCAAATTCAGGCCCCTCAGGCATCATAGTGTTTTCTCTAATTATAAGAAAATGTTCAGTATTGTTCTGTTGGGTGTGTGTGATACCAAGTACAATTTTACCATTGTTGACATTGGTACTGAAGGATCGCAGAGTGATGGTAGACTTTTTAACGGCTCTGAGTTGGGCATACGCTTACAAGATGGATCGCTCCATGTTCCCAATTCAAATTACCTGCCAGGCACAGATGTTGAGATGAAATATTTTCTAGTGGGAGATGCCGCATTCCCTTTAAAGCTTTACCTAATGAAGCCTTATGGTGGACGGAATATTTCACATCAATGCTCAGTTTTTAACTACAGGCTTAGTAGAGCAAGAAGAGTAATTGAAAATGCATTAGGTATTTTAGCAGCTAGATGGAGAATTTTCCATCGTCCTATTACTGCCTTAACTGCCTCTGTGGAAAATGTGGAGAAAATTGTTGAATGTGCTATCTGCCTGCATAACTTTATCAAAAAAACAGGTGACAGAAGATTGAATTTAGAATACTGCTCACCCCAGTTTGTTGATTTCGAACTACCCACTGGTGAGCTTATAGAAGAAGGATGGCATGATATTGTGGCTGGAAAAAATGGTGCTATCATTGCTGGTCCACGGATGGGCGCAAGAAATGCTACTTTACAAGTATTACAACAGAGAGATGCCTTGAAAGATTTTGTCAATGGACCTGCAGCTTTGCCATATCAAGATAATGTGGTTCGAGTGCGCCAAGGTCTCATATCAGTCAATGATTGATGACTCATTTGTTAATTGTCATTCCTTTCATAAAATAGTCAGTTTTTATTGTAAATTGTTCCTTTAATAAAAATCAGTGCTTTGAACATGTCTTTTATTGGAACATACATATTAATCAACTTAATAATTAATAATAATATAATAATAATAATTAATAATATTTAATAATATTAATAATATTTAATAATATTAATAATATTTAATAATATTAATAACATTTAATATTTAATAATATTAATCTTAATAATATTTAATAATATTTAATATTTATTTTTTATATTTTTAATAATTAATAATAATTTAATCAATATCATTAAAAATCATTATGAGGTAGATTCATACAATGCAGCTGCTTCTTCACAATTTTGAATAAGGTCTCTGAATTTCTTCCGAAACTGGAGTGTCAGTTGCAGGTTTGGGAGGCTTTTTAGGGCCAGTTCTACATTCTTTCCAATAAGACTGTCAGGATCATTGGGCGCAAGAGTTTGCGGAACTGGAGCTGATGCAATTGATTTGTTTAAGTTTGACAGTGTCTCCTTAAACATTTCAGCAGTTTCATCAGTCTTCTGCTTCTTGCAACGGCCTGTCGGCCCTAGATATGGCAATGATGCTGCAGCAGATAATGATGAACCGCGGGTGGTAAGCATGGGGCAAATAGCAATGACGGTATGCGGTACTTGCTCCCTACCAGGGTTGTCAATATTTTGCTCTGAAAGAAGAGAATCGATGACAGATGATGATGCTGAAATGGTGGACAAGTCATGCATTTCATCTTCTTCTGCAGAAACGGAAGATAGAGTGGGCGAAAGAGAACTACTATTGGGGATAATGTCCGTAAAGGTGGTAAATTATCCACTGATCTAGAGAAAGTAGAATGTATAGCTAAAAACTGAACAGAGGCCCGCATAGTTCAAAAGCACATAAAAAATTTACTTTCTTTTCCGAAGATGTGGCACAAGGAAATTCATGGCACTAGTATATAACCATTTTGACCTCCCAGAAGCCCCTGATCCCTTCCTACTTTCCATCTCCACAAGTCGCCTTCCTTTGCACAGTCTTTCATGCAGAGTGTTCCACCTTGCTGTACAATCATTCGCGGTACCTAAAAACAGCCCAGATGTAGCTGGCAACGTCACAGTGTGATACAAACATAGTTTATCAAAACTCGAAATATCAAATATAACCTACTGCCTACAACTTCTGCTACCATTTTCCACGCTTTGATAGCAGGATTTTTAAAACCCGCGTGAGATTTATTATAAATTTCCGGTCGCAACCTCACAGCCTTAATCAAAACGCTGTCGCCCATTGCTTTTGTTCGATTAATTAAACAGCACGCAGTATAGTGGGACACACAGCACACGGGGACACCAAAACAAAAATACACTTTCGCATAACGTCACGAGTTCTTTGATTTGACGACTGACTTCACAACTTGACGTGAAGCCATGAAAAAAGACATTGCCAAGCTTTGCCGTCTCGTCCCGTTCCTTCACGTCACGTCACGTTAAATCCATCGTAAATAGTGTCATTTGCTGCCATATGCTAAGCTTTCAAGTTCACTTCACGTCCCGTCCCTTCACGTCGCGTCACTTCACGTCAAGTTCATCGTAATCCCGGCTTAACCGATCACACGTAACATCAGTGCGCGATGTACAAGCAATAATTTAACCAACGCTGCATCCAAATGTCGCAACGCGCATAGATCTATGTCCGCGGGATTGTTTGACACGACCAAGGTCCGTAAATGAACGGAAAACGGACTAGGGAAGGTCTTCGCACTCAACTCACAACATTTGACACCAAAATGGCGGCTGCTATGCATATGCAATATGCAATATGCAATATGCATATGCAATATGCATATGCATATGCATTATGTCAATTTGTGTGCGATAGCCCTAAGAGTGTGTCGTATGAAACAGTTCGTACGATACCCTCACACATACTTCGTGGATCCAGAATGGCCGCCCGTGTGAAGACTTTCCCTAGTCCATTCTCCGTTCATTTACGGATCTTAGGCGCGACCCGCGTAGTCATCGTCGTCCTCGTTGTTGCTACAGTAGTAGTTGTGGCAGTTGTTTTCGGAATATTCGTACCATCGTTATCACAGTACAGATTTTGAATGGCAAGAATGGCCTCTATGCTTAGTTTAACAGAGAACTGATATATACATATATGGGAACATTATCGAGTCATTGCGCGTTCTGTTCGATATTCCTAAAGCATGACCGATCTTATATGTCAGCGTATGGAATATATATAAGCAATTCATACGATATTCGTACGATATCGCCTCCATGAACCCAACTAACGATATCACGTAATCGTATGTTTCCAGAAAGGGGACGGCGGATAGCGCGGCGCGCAGCGCGCAAAACGTTCATGGGGCTAACCGCACATATAAAGATATTGCAGACCTAAGCGTGCTCGGTCCCGACGTGGTGGAGTCGTCCTCCACCTCTAGGGAAGCAGAGCTGCCTGCTACCGAGCGCGTCCCCGGGTTGCGGATAGGGGAACAGCCTCCAGTAGGAGGCTAGCCGTGAATAACCTCTTCGGGGGGAATAAGCGGCCGGATAGAGGGACGGCCTCTAGCGGGAGGTTAGCCGTGAATAACCCCTTTGGGAGGAATAAACGGCCGCGGACGCGAAAGGTATCCACGATGCATTGCGCGCGGTATATGAATGCGATGTCGTCTAGATGGAAAACGCACGACGACAACGAGGAGTAAAGGAGAAGTGGTTATTTCATATATAATAAGTAATTTTCGAAAAATAACACGATATACATTGGAAAAATATAGTATATATTAGGTTGGTGCATAAGTTCATGCAGTTTTCTTGGCAGTTAAAAAAAGTTATTATTGGTAAAAAAATAACATAATCAGTCAATTATTGTATATTCTCTTGCATTGTTCTTAACACACGGTAGTTTTTCGATTCCACGCTTGTAAGTGTTGTGTCGGAGGTGACACAATCTTAATTTTTCTGGGGATGTCTTCAGGATTAGGGAGTTGGAACTCCGTGGATCTCGCCCGACTCACTTTCCTTTCTCCTTTTATATTCTTTTTATTTTAATTAAACTCGTAACATATCATACTGTAGTTATTAATTTATTTAGCGTACTCCCTTCTCCCTCTTTGTAACGCAGTCGCGATTATCTTTTGATTAACTGGTTCTTCTTTATTTCGCGAATTTTACTGACCGACAGGCTCTCGCGTGTTAGCGGCGAGCCTCTTTATTATAACGGTTTTTTCTATAAGAGGGGGTGCCTGGTAACAGGTTTTCTAAGCGTAAGGGTTTTTCGTCGTCCGGATGCAGGCGAGGAAGTTCAAAGTCGAACTTCTTCGCTTGCATTTCTCGCAAGGTCGATTTCTGCGCGTGGCTCGCTGCGTTAGCGTTTTCGTGCATTCCTTCGCGTCTGGTACGCTTCTTAATATCTAATGTATAACTTTATCTATATAGCTTCTCGGGCTATAACACCTCTCCCCCGTTGAAAAAGAAAAACGGAGTTTCGGAGTTTTTCTTTGAAGATTAGAATTACTTTTCCTTTTTTCTTTTTCATTCTTCTTAAACTATTTAGAATAACAATTTTTTTCCCTTGTACAATGTATATAATAACAATCGTTTCTTATTTCTAAAATCGTGTACTTTGACTTCTTTTTAATATTGATCTGGGTAGACTGTAGTCTTCGTCGTCTAGTATTCTAGCGGATAGTTGTCTTCTATTTTTATTTTTATTTTTTCTTTGCATAATTATCCAAATTACAATGATTATTATAATTATCGTTATTATTCCGCTAGACGCCATTGGATATATAAACTGTTTCTGTGTAAAAAAGTTTTGTTCGTTTTTTCGTAGGTCGTTATTTATGTCTTCTAGATTGGCTTTAAGTTTCATTAATTCTACACGGTGTTGTGTTATATTTTCTAACGTGTCTTGGTTTTGAGTCATCATATTATTGTCTCGTGAAAGCGTTAGATTAACTTCGGGTAGATATGTTTGTATGTTTGTTTTATATATTGTTTCTTTTGTTTCTATCGTCATGTCTGTTGTAATTAGTTTGCATTCGCCTGTTAAAGTGATTTTACCCGTATTTTTAATTACTTTCCTGTCTTCAGACTGTTCGTCACACTGTATAGTTATCGTCTGTTCGGCGGCTGTCGAGTATAACCAGGCGTGTGTTTGTTGTAGCGCTATCCATTTCATATGAGTCGAGACATAGTGTTTTATATTACAATTATACTGATAACGCTGTCGCTGTGTGTACATTTGTATTTCGCACGGTGCTTTTGAATTTACGCGATATATCGGTAAACTTTGCTCGCATATGTATTGTGCGTTAATGTTATTACATTTTTGTAAATCGTCTTCAGTTATCACTGAATATTTTAATTTTTCCTTATCTACAATAATCATTTTATTATTGACTTTTACATAAGTGTATCCGTTTTTATTAGAAGGTATAGGAAATTCGATTACATTTATAATGTCATATGTTGGTTTCGCAATTAATGGAAAACGCAATATGGTATATATATTCATTTGATCGCAGTATGCGCTTATCGCTGTGTGTTCTTCTATAGCTAACCAGTCCTCAGCGTGGACTTTAAATGGGAAATATAATCCTTGCGGCAATTGCGGTGCCGCTTCTCTTAATTGTATTATAATGCTATCAATCGGCATTAATTTCGGGTGCATCGCGCCTTTTCGTATATATGTGAGATACTCGATTATATTTTCGACATCTCGTATTAAATCTGTTACTATCGCGGTAATAATTGTAAAATGCTCGTTTATTTCCTCTTGATTGAGGTGTTCCGTTACGCGTTTTTGCAGTAATTTTTCGTTTCTTTGGATTATACTTTCTACTTCATCAATGTGAGCTATAGTCGCGTTTAATACTTTTATCTGATTTTGTACCGCGTGTTGTATAGTCTGTTGGCTATTCTGTAGTAAGCTTAATTGTTCGTTAATATGTTTTTTGTCATTCGCGTCCATTGTACCGAATAATGTTTTCGCTACTGTGCCTAGTCTGTCTATTAGTCCTCTACGTCGATTTGTCGGCGTTTTATATATGGTATTAATTTGTGCCATAATATTTTGTAAATACGCTGTTTCTTTTTTCGCGATGTTATCTAGATTTGTACACGTGGTTTGACGATAATAATCTTAAAATTTCATCTTGTCGCACATTGCTTCTGTCTGTTGTAAATAATTTTTTATTTGTTCGTACCTTTTGTTTATCGTGGTTAGGTCTAACTGTATTATTAACTTCCATGTCTTCTTGGAATAGTGTAATTGACCGATTTTTTTGAAATGGATACCTGGATGATCCTTGAATTCTTCGATTTCGTACGGGAGGTACGTGTCGTATCGCTTCGCGAGCGCTGAGCTGAAGCTGAATATGAGTGCCCTGTAATAATATATTATATTTTTTTTTTAATCTTTTAGTAGCGCGTATCACTTTCGTTTTTAGTTCGCGATTTTTTATCGGGTGGGAAAGTTTTTTTTATTTCTTATGCACCCTGAGATGCTGCTGCATCTTTTCTTCAGTCTGAATCTGACTGCCTTTGCTTGCACTTCGTGTAACAGAGAAAAAAAAATATAAATCCGAAGTATGGATTTGCGGAATCTGTTTGTTTCGTGTCTCGAGTGTGACGGTATGTTTTACTGGCGCGAGCACTCGCACCTTTGCCGCGCGTGCCGGCGTGTGCCCGTTGTTGGGCGTGAATTACCGGCCGATCCGTTTTGGCGGGCGTGTTCGGCGGTGTTTCGGTGTTCGAACACACCTTATTCTTTAAGGGTGTCTGTTCACGTGTATAGTGGGGTGCGTGTGGTCCAGGAGGTAGTTCCTGTACCTCGAGATCTGGCGTGGCGCATTCCAGTGATGTGTGTGGAGAGGGCTTTGCTGGAGAGACAGCCCTTTCCTTTTTATGGAGAGGTGCCGGAGGCGCTCCACGTTGTGGTGGAGAGCGTGCGGCTGGACCCGAGGGCAACACCGCCAGCATCGCCGCCCTCGACGCCGTCGTCGCCTCCACCCCCATATCAGCCTTAACTTCTTTTACGACTAAGGTAAGCGCATGCTTTAATTATCTATAAATAGTTTTAGTTTATTTGTATGCATGCGCACCGCTTTTCTTCCTCGTTTTACGGTATAATTTACGTCGGAGTTCTTTTCGATTATTACGTATGGTCCGGTCCATAGCGCGTCTAATTTTTTCGATCGTCCGCGTCGGATCGTCTCGTCGTATACGAGTACTTTATCGCCTACTCTGAATTTTGTTTCTTTCGCGCCTTTGTCGTAATATTCCTTCGCTTTAGATTTTTCTTCTTTGAGGTTTTCTTTTGCGTTTAGGCTGGTTGCGCGTAATCTTTCTTTTAGTTCTTGCGCGTAATCGTTATAGTTATACGTTGGTTTAGGCGGTTTCGTAAGCGCTGTCGGTGATCTGCTCGGTGTCCGTAGACTAATTCAAAAGGCGTATATCCCGTAGCCGTGTGTGGAGTAGTATTATAGGTAAACATTGCGTAGGGCGTCCATTCGTCTCAGTCTGTTTGATCCGCGTTTATATAGTGGCGAAGATATTCGGCTAAAGTTCTGTGCGATCTTTCTAACGCTCCATTAATTTCCGGATGGTAGGCGGTAGTTTGAATTTTATCGATTTTTAATAATTTGTACGTATTTTTGAAAATTTCGCTCATAAAGTTTGTTCCTTGATCAGTCAATATTTTCTCGGGAATTCCGTATTCAAAGATTATTTTTGTCGCAAATTTCGCGATTGTATTAGCTTCTTGGTTTGCGATCGGTATCGCTTTACTAAATTGAGTTAAATTATCTTGAAATGTTAACAAATATTTATTTCCATTATTAGTTATTGTTAACGGTCCGACTATATCTAGCGCGCATTTTTCGAATGGTTTGCTAGGCGTGTCTGTTATAACGAGAGGTGCTTTTATTCGTCGCGATAATTTATTCTTTTGACAAGATTCATATTTAGAAATATATCGTTCGACATCTTTCGTTAATCCCGGCCAATTATGGTTTAACCGAATTCTTTTAATAGTTCTCTCGATGCCTTGATGTCCTCCTACGGGGGCATCATGATATTCATAGAGTATCAGTTGTTTTTCCTCTTCAGTATATGTTCTTGCTTCGTCGGTATTTTCTTCTTCTACCTTGAGGATTTCTTCTTCTTGTTCTTCTTGCTGCGGTTCTGGTATCGCGTTTCGACTTAGCGCGTCGGCGTTCGCATTCGCTCGTCCGGCCTTGTGTATGATTTCGTAATCATATTCTTCGAGTTTTAATCTCCAGCGGATTAATCTTGATCCAGGATCATTCACGTTAAATAACCAGATCAATGGCTTATGATCGGTTATTATTTTGAATTTCGTTCCATATACATATGGTCGAAAATGTTTTACGGCCCATACGATCGCTAATAGTTCCTTTTCAGTCGTATTGTAATTTTGCTCCGCGCGAGATAACACTCTGCTCGCGTAAGCGATAGGGCGGTCGTTGCCTACCGGTCCCTGTGACAGCACGGCTTCGATGGCATAGTCGAAGGCATCGGTGGTCACTTTAAATTCTTCATTGAAGTCTGGATACTTTAGCACTGGCGCCGTCATTAATTTTTCTTTTAAAGTGTCGAACGCGATTTGTTGTTCGCTGTTCCATAAAACTTTTTCATTCTTTTTCGTTAACTTCGTTAAAGGCTTGGCGAAAAGTCTTCGATAAATTTTCTGTAATATCCGGCTAATCCGATAAACGATTGAATATCTTTAACTTTTTTCGGCGTCGGAAAATTTTTTACCGCTGTTAGTTTAGATGGATCGGGTAGTATACCGTTTTCGGAAATAATATGTCCTAAATAAATTACTTCCTTTCGCAAAAATTCGCATTTATCCGGTTATAATTTGAGATTATTTTCTCGTAGTCTTCGTAGTACTTCCGCGAGTCTTCTATTATGATCCTCTAGACTGGATCCGTAAATAACGATGTCGTCTAGGTAGACCAGACATCTGAGCCCTTGTATTCCCGTCAATACTGAATTCATCAGCCGTTGAAAAGTCGCTGGTGCGTTCTTTAGTCCGAATGGCATGCGATTGAATTCGTAATGTCCATAGGGGGTGGAAAAGGCTGTCTTATTTTTATCGTGTTCGGCCATCGGTATCTGATGATATCCTGATGCCAAATCTAGCGTAGTAAAATACTTAGCGTTTCCTAGCTGATCTAGTATATCCGTGATATTTGGTAGTGGAAACGAGTCGCCTATCGTTAGATTATTAAGGCGTCGGAAGTCTACTACTACTCGGAGTTTCGGTTTTCCGGATGCGTCGGTTTTCTTCGGCACTACTAATAACGGTGCATTCCATTGACTCGCGCTGGTCCGAATTATTCCGTCTTTTAACATTTTTTGCACTTGGTTATTTACTTCCGTTTTGTGCTTCTCGGGAAGACGATACGGTCTCACGTTTACCGGTGAGGTGTCGGCGCGCGTATTTATCTCGTGCTCTATAGTCACGGTGCATGTCAGTGGTTCTCCGCTTAGGTGAAATATGTCGCTATACTCTTCGCATATTTTTTGTATCGCACGGTTTTCTTCTTTATTTAAGTGTTCTGTCCGTAATAATTGTCAGATTTGTTCATTACGCGGTGACGAATATTTGCGCGTTTTCTCCGTTCGAATGGTATATATTTCATGCAGGTTGTCTTCGCTAATATCTTCTACGGTTACGCGCGATGTACGTATTTCGACGGTCTCGTCTGTAGTATTAATCACACTGATAGGACATATGTAATTCTTCGGCTCTACGAGGCATCGTCCGATGTATATTCCCGGCGCGGTTTCTTCTGCCCGTATAATTCCGATTTCGTTACGATTTGTTGCAGCTTGAATAATAGTTTCACTGCGCGGCTTTAACGTAATTTTGTCATAAGGCTGAAGCTTTAACACGGCGTCTCCTATTTTGAGTTCCCGTTTTTTATAATCGCACGAAACTTGCTGTTTTCTAAGAAAATCGATTCCTAGTATTCCTTCGTAATCCATTGGAAAATCATCTTTCACGACGTATATCGCGTGTTTTATTTTGCGATCGTCTAAATAGATAGTCGCGTATATCTTGCCTATTGTTCGCGCCTTGTGTCCGGTTATTCCGATTAGCGTGATTTTATCTTTATAGATAACGGTTTTGCCTTGTAAATGTTTTACTTTTATTAAAGAAATAGTGGCTCCGGAATCATAAAGCATATTAATTTGTCCGCGTTTTGTTTCGCGTATTGGTAAAGTAATTATATCCAATCCAACTGATCCTTGCGGTGTCCGTCGCATGTGCGTTATCTGGTACTCGAGTGCGCGCGCTGTCTTTTTCTTATCTCCTTCTTCTTCGTCGCTACTACGCTCGGAGTCTGAGTTTCTTTTTCGCGGCCTATCTTTTTTATCGCCGTTCTTATTATTATTTCGCGATTTTCTTTCGTCATCCTTCTTGGTTCGGTCCGACGTTTTCGCTTTAGGTCGTCCGTTTAATGACCAACATTCTTCACGGTTATGTCCGCGTTTCTTGCAATGCTTGCAGAATTTTTCGACGGTATTCACGCGAGATGATTTGTCCGGTTTCGGTAACGCATATCTGCTGCTGTGACAATCGCGACCGTAATGTCCGTTTTTTCCGCATTTATAACACTGAGTCGTGCTTTTTGTTTGTCGCGATGACGGGTGATCGTATCGGTTACGATTCGGAAAATTACTTGATCGCGACGGGGTTGAGCTTTTTACCTTTTCTTCGGCTGTTGCGGCGGTTATAGTTTCTTGAAGGGTGCGATAATTTCGTGAACGAATTAGCATTTGTATTTCTTCGCGTAATCCGATTTGAAAATTTTGTAGAGCTTGTTTTTGTATAGTATGTAATATTATACGTTTTTCTATGACAGAGTGGTTCTCTCCTTCGATCATGGATTCATATAATTCCATGGCTAGAGTATCGACACGTGTTCCAAATGTTTGTGCGCTTTCGTTAGATTTTTGTTTCAGGGAATTAAATTCAATTTGCAAATGAGTGGTACTTCGTTTGCTTTGGTACGAAATTTCTAATTGTCGTTTAAGTTCGTTATACGTTCGTATGTCTCGCGTTTGAAAATCTAGCATAGCTTTTCCCTTTAATTTAGTACATAAGATAGCTCCTACTAAACGTGTCTCGTTTGCTGGGTCTATGTTTTGTACAGCGTAATTACATGTGCTTAAAAATTCTTGCAATTTATGTTGTGATGTTCCGTTAAATTCCGGAATCATACTTCGCGCTTCTTTTAATGAAATATAGTTTTCGGTATTATTTCGTCGGTGTCTTACATCATTCTCTGTGTGTCCGTATGTAATATTGTATCTGTCGCTATCGTGCTCATGGTATCGCGTGTCTTCATCACGAGTGTAGTCGCGTACGTCTCGGCGGTTAATGTGTCGTTCGCCTTCGTATGTGTTAGATTCGCGTCTCTGGTCGCGTAATATACGAGGGTGGTCTGAAAAGTTTCCGACCTCAACGTGAAGATGACAACACTCGTAAATAAAAGCTACTGAATTTCGTTGTTCATCTGTTGACAGTTACTCATCTAAAGTTTCAGCCATTTTGGACGCGCAGTTTTTATGTAACAGTCGTTTGAGTGAGTTGGTGTGAGTTTTTTTGCGAAAATGGACAAAATCGAGTATCGAGCTGTCATTAAATATTTGTTTTTGAAAGGCAATACGCCTACGCAAATCAAAGATGAGTTGGATTCTGTGTATGGGGACTCTGCACCATCATTTACCACAGTGAAATTTTGGGCAGCTGAATTTAAACGTGGCCGTAAGAGCTTGGGAGACGATGAACGTTCGGGACGTCCAAAAACTGCAACTACCGACGAAAACATCGCCAAAGTTCACCAAATGGTGCTAGACGACCGCCGAATTAAAGTGAGAGAGATAGCAGAGGTTATGAACATGTCAAAAGAACGTGTTTGTCACATATTAGATCAACATTTAGGCGTGAGAAAGCTGTCCGCGCGTTGGGTGCCGCGTTTGCTCACGTTAGACCAAAAACGTGTTCGAATGAACATTTCCAACGCTCTTTTGACGCAGTTTAGGCGCAATAAATCCGAGTTTTGGCGCCGATTAATTACTGTAGATGAAACTTGGATACACCATTATACGCCCGAAACAAAAATACAATCCAAACAGTGGACTGCAAAGGGGGAACCGGCTCCAAAAAAAGCAAAAACTGTTTTTTCGGCTGGGAAAGTGATGGCGACTGTTTTTTGGGATAGTCATGGAGTTATTTTAATCGATTATCTTCAAAAAGGAAAAACCATTACAGGAGCATACTACGCATCATTACTTGACAAGCTGAAGGCAGAACTTGCGGAAAAACGGCCACATTTGCAGAAAAAGAAAATCCTGTTTCACCAAGACAACGCACCGTCTCACACCTCAGCGGTTGCCATGGCGAAAATCCACGAATTATCGTTTGAACTGCTTGACCATCCGCCTTACTCACCAGATCTAGCCCCAAGCGACTTCTTTTTGTTCCCTCATCTAAAAATTGCGCTCGGAGGACAAAGATTTTCGTCAAATGAAGAGGCAATCACCTTCGTGAACAATTATTTTGCAGAGAAAAATGCCGAGTACTATTTTGACGGGTTACAGAGATGGGAGCATCGCTGGGAGAAGTGTGTAGAGTTACAAGGAGACTATGTTGAAAAATAAAAAAAAAATTTCAGAAAAAATGTGTTGTATCTTTGTTAGGTCGGAAACTTTTCAGACCACCCTCGTATTCATTTCCGTACGCATTTCCTGTATTCCTCGCATTATTTCGCGTAAGAGGGGATTACTTAGATTACTCATATTAGTATTACGATTAACGGGAGGTTCGTGTACCTCTGCCTCTACAACGTTTTCGTCGATGTGCCGTATGCTATTTCTAAGGTTGTCAATCTCTCGGTTGATGTCGTCGTTTGACACGTGTATCAATTCGCTCGGCGGTGGCGGAGTGTGCATTAACGACATATTAATTTCGTTGATTTCGTTCGGATCAAAAATACTGCTATCGTAAGATGTTAACGAAAATTTGCCTCGTTGTGATACATTACTGGGCGTTCGGCTGACGCGTGGTCTGATATCTTTTCTTTTCGCGATAACGGGTTCCGTTTCGTAATTCGCAAATAAGCTTTCGTCAAAGCTGTTAAATGGAAATTCGCGTTCGGTTATTACGTGTGAGGGTAATTCGGAGTCGCTGTCGCTCGAATAGTACGTTTCTAATTTCTTACGTACTTTGTCGAGGTTCGCTTGTGCTAGCGGGATAGCTCTATTTGTTAATACGTCGGCGTCGTGATTAGTGAATGGCAGGTCATTATCGTTCGCGACGTTTTCGGCTTCGCTATCACTTGACTGTCGCGTTTCAAAATTTCTACGCAGGTTATCGAGTATTCGTCGTTCTCGGAGAACGCGTAATGTTAGTCGTGCAGGTTTGCTATGTAACCACGTTCGATTCGCTATCGGTGGTACATTAGCGACTGCATGCGATATAATTGTATTCGGACTTACAGTACTACGGCTCGCATCTTTACGCTTTGCGCTGCTTGGCTGCTGACGCTGCGGTCTCTCGCTCTCGCTCTCGTCGGCTGATAAGGCGGGCGGCCCGGCGTTGATAGTGACACGGCGGGTCGTTGCTCGCCGTTGTTGTGATGTCCGTACTGTAGTCGTAGGTCAGGGTTCCTACTCGGGTGTCAGCTTCCTCGGCCGTGATTCTCTCACTGCTTTGCTTTCCCGTGTTGTCCGTTGTCCGTCAGCTGTTGTACTGGCGTGCCCGTATTTTAACACTTTTTGTTTTATTTACAGGTCTTAAGGATTTTGTGGTTGGCGGACCTCCTGGATCCCACCGCTGTCACCAAATTGTTGTGTCGGAGGTGACACAATCTTAATTTTTCTGGGGATGTCTTCAGGATTAGGGAGTTGGAACTCCGTGGATCTCGCCCGACTCACTTTCCTTTCTCCTTTTATATTCTTTTTATTTTAATTAAACTCGTAACATATCATACTATAGTTATTAATTTATTTAGCGTACTCCCTTCTCCCTCTTTGTAACGCAGTCGCGATTATCTTTTGATTAACTGGTTCTTCTTTATTTCACGAATTTTACTGACCGACTGGCTCTCGCGTGTTAGCGGCGAGCCTCTTTATTATCACGGTTTTTTCTATAAGAGGGGGTGCCTGGTAACAGGTTTTCTAAGCGTAAGGGTTTTTCGTCGTCCGGATACAGGCGAGGAAGTTCAAAGTCGAACTTCTTCGCTTGCATTTCTCGCAAGGTCGATTTCTGCGCGTGGCTCGCTGCGTTAGCGTTTTCGTGCATTCCTTCGCGTTTGGTACGCTTCTTAATATCTAATGTATAACTTTATCTATATAGCTTCTCGGGCTATAACATAAGAATCTGCTGACTTGGAGTCAAAAAATTCGAACTCAATTTTGTAGTTCATTGTCATTCTAAAACAAGACCCCACGTAAATTATTAGACAACGACCGGAAAAGGCGATAATCCTAGAACAAGATTCGGAGAGTACGGCAGATGTGGAAGAACATCTCAGTCGAGTTCCTGAATGACTGCTTTTGTCATGTTTGCAGTTTGAGGACGGGCGTTGTCATGTTAAAGAATCACTGTATGTCGTCGATCCGGCATTTTTTGCTGTATTGCTGCTGGCAAGCGACGGTGTTGTTGACAATGAAGCTCAGCAATAACCGACGAGTTTCTTGACAACAATTCGCAGATGACTCCTTCCACATCCCACCAGAGCAGAACATTGTTTTACGAGGATGAATATCGACTTTTGCACGAGTAACTTGTTTGTTTGAATTCTTTCTTTTGCTTGAAGTTGACGTATCATTTTTTGTCCCCTATGATAATGTGACATAAAAGACTGATGGTTTTCTCGAGCAAATCGACGGCGGGCAAGCAATGAAGCACAGATAGTGACACGTTGATGTTTATTGTATTCCGTCAAAACGTAAGGCATTCCACATTCCCAACTTTTTAACCTTTCCCATTGATTGAAGATGACGCACGATTGTTGCGTGGTTACCCCATCACACACAGTGGCCAATTCTCGAATTTTTTAACGAAAATTTTTTTAATTTAAGCGTTCAAGCGCTCTTCATTAAAGATGGATGGTCAACTTTCGCGGAGAGTGTCATTTACGTAAAAATGTCATTCTTTGAATCGCGCAAGCCATTTTTGGGCCGTACTTTCCGCAATAGCATTCTTTCCGTACACAGCACAAATATTTCGAACGGCCTCTGTAGCTTTGGCACTTCGATTAAACTCATAAATAAAGAGAAAGTGTTCATTTTTGTCAACTTGACACTCCATTATTTTTTTCTAAAAAATTTTCCCTTTAGATTAAATAAATAAATTTTTATTATACGGTTCGATAGAGAAACGCAAGCGCTACAAGATGATATATAACACATAGTTAAATTTTTTATATTACAGAAAATTATGTTTGAAATAAAACCGCACGAACTTATGCCAATCCAATATTTTAAAATATACATGATTGAATATATATATTAAGATATATTACGAATACATATACGTGATGTGACAATAAAGTTCGATGAATGTTACTAAAAAACGAACACCAGTTAGTTTTCATACAAATGACCTTTATTGTCTTTCAAAGTAGTCTCCCCCAGAGACAACACGCCTTTAACAGCGCTCGTAAAGCTTGCGAAAACTCTTGGAAAATTCATCTTTGGAAATCGCTTTAAGTACTGTTGTCACACGATTTTGAATGTTCGAAAAGTCTACAAATCGAGTTCCTTTTATCGCCTCTTTAAATTTAGAAATTCCGAAATTGTACAATATATTCCTAAATGATGAAATCTGGGACTGATTCAAAAATGCAATTTATTTCAGTCAATACAATTATTTTTCATAATGTATATATCTTTTATTATAAAAATATTTCTGTTACTTAGAGAAGAAAATTTTTCAAATTCCTTAAATTATGAAGAAAATTAAGAATAAATCTGGAAATAACCATATTTTATATATTTTATGTAATATCTAACAAATAAATAAAGCTTTTTTAAAAATTCAAATGGGAAACAATGCACAGTTAATTGCCTTTCACTATTTTCAGAAAAACGACAAGGGATGTTGCAGGGACCTTTTTTGACTTATGTCGTTTTTCTGAAAATAGTGAAAGGCAATTAACTGTGCATTGTTTCTCGTTCGAATTTTTAAAAAAGCTTTATTTATTTGTTAAATATTACATAAAATATATAAAATATGGTTATTTCCAGATTTATTCTTAATTTTCTTTATAATTTAAGGAATTTTAAAAATTAATAATTTCTTCTCTAAGTAACAGAAATATTCTTATAATAAAAGATATATACATTATGAAAAATAATTGTATTGTCTGAAATAAATTGCATTTTTGAATCAGTCCCAGATTTCATCATTTAGGAATATATTGTACAATTTCGGAACCATCCAAAAGTATACATTTTTACTCATTTAATATATTTTATACATTCTTCTTCGATGGATTTAATAATAGAAAATATATTGAAAAGAAACAGTTGGAAATTATTCTCATTTCTATGTTTTTATTTTATTCTGATTATTGTTATTTATAATAAAAATATCTCCAGGACCATATCGGGGAAGACATATCAAATGACAATAAAAATTGTTCGTATTATATCGTAAAAAAACAACTTTAATCTTTAGATGTCTTCGAGATGTCATTTAGATACATGTGTCTCTCTGGGTCACGGTTTAAGTTTTACTTCATCGAATCGACGACATAGCACAAGAAGTTTTTAGAATTTTGGCCTAAGTTTTTGGCCAACCAAAGTGTACTGTGTTTTTCGTAATCTAGGACCGCCAGCGTAACATATTTCAAAATTCCATTTAGCGCCATTATTCAGGAAAAAGGATTTTGTTAAATAATAAATACACTAATGTGTTTTAATAAAATGCTAAAAACTAAAATTAGTAAAGTTTTTACGAAATAACACGAGCAATTTTCATGACGCCAAATTTTTGTTACTGATGGAACCGCTGATATAATGCATTGTCAGATTAACACTTCGAGAAAAATAACAGTACTATTGAAAGTTCATGTCAATAAGTTTGTTTTGTCCAATTTCTGACGATATAACATGAGAGGTTTTTAAAGCACCAAATTTTTGATGGTATTAACAGCGTAGCGCATTTTTCGTAAGCTGGGACTGCCAGTATAACGTATTTTAAACTTATTTAGCGCCAACATCCAGAAAATCGATTTTGTTAAATAAATAATAAAGCACGAATGTTTTAATAATATGTTTTAATAATTTGCTAAAAGGCAGAAATAGTGAGTTTTTACGAATTAGTACAAAGAATTTTTATAGTATAAAATTTTTGTTATTGGTGGAACCGTTGATATAATGCATATTTACTTCGAGTGTAATCTAAATTTCAGAGTCGAGAAAAATAACATTATTATTGAAGACATTATATGATAATATATGCATTTAAGAATGACGTGTCATGCTTACTAATCAATAAATGTTAGTCGGCAATAATGATAGCTATATACATATTTTAAAAATGTCTTATAAAAAATAATTTTCAGGAGAAAGTCCTAATTGGTCAAATTTCAATTTTCAATCTCAATCATGCATAGTGTGATGCGGACTTTATTAATAAGATGTCTTTCGATCAAATCAAAAATATCTTGAAAAAGATATTTTTGATTTATTTACTTAATAAGATAAGTTATGTATATATGTATATACATATATGTATATATTAGAGTGCGTCATTTTGGAAGGTAAAAATTAATTTTTGCAAATTTCTTTAGTGAAAGATTCTCACTAAAAAAAAAATATGTTTTTGGATGTGAAGAATTCGAATCTGCTATTATTTTTTGGATTGGACAACATTTAGCTTGGTAAATCTACGTTTGATTAAAAAGCATATAAACTGCTCTCGGAAAACTACATATAATAATTTTAGACTCAAAATATAAAGTAATGCTATAAAAATTTTATTTTGTCTGCATAAAACATATTCTAGTAAGCATAAAACATATCTTTGTAATCATAAAACAACTTTAGAAAGTAATGGCATCAGTTAAAAAAATATTTAAACATATTTCATCAAGTCTTGCTTTGATTCATTCTTGGACATCAACCGCCTATTTGCTTTTTGGCCTCTAATATAGCCCTTTCTTATGTGTATACATCCTGCTTCTGTGTCTTGTTTCACACATCTCTTTATAGACAGACCATGACAGGACCACTGTGTAACTTGCATGGGCTCATCAATGAACTTCTTTACTTCCGCTATAGTCAGCTTACATGTCAAAGAAGGTTCATATATCCCGTCAGTCTATTAGCTCCAATAGGGAAGAAGCACTGGGATTGATGGTGTCTTCCTGGAATGTACAGAAAGATCTCCTAGTATGTCATCGTCCCCACCCCTCAAGTCAACAATCTTTTGGACACCAGCTCTCTTCTCCTGATTGTCATCTGAGCACAAGAGTGTCTGGATTATTATTTCGCTGAATGCATACCATGCTGAGCGCTCGATGGTTGGCAAAACAGCATCCACTACCTTATTTTGCAACCCATATTTTGCAACCCATATACGGCAAAGTCTGTTTGCTGTTGTCAGCCACCTTGAATGGCTGATTGGATCAATTTCTAGAGGGGCAGTCTCGTGGGAATTTTTCCTGTTTCTATGGCCTGTGTGATGTTATATCCGTACGCTTGATAAGGAGAGAGATCCTTTACGACATTGTCACTTAATGAAATAAAAGGCTCTCCAATTGAAAAGTGAATGAAGGATCAATTTTAAGTTCTATAGCAGTGTCTAGCATCTTGCCAATGTTGCACCTGTTCACTTGTTGTTAGACAAGGTCTTCGCATCTAGTGCTGTGATCAAGTGTCACAGGGGTAACTTGTTGGTGTGGAGGCACAAACCAACCAGATCAGCTTACGGCAAAGCTTTACCTCTGCCCAATGCATAATACACTCTCCCAGCCAGTGTTAACATTTGTAGAATCACCTCCAATGACCTGCAGGCTTTTATCAATGCTGTTCTTCAGAAAATCTACAAGATTATCAGTAATAACTTCAGCAGGATTTTTTCTCTTTGAACCTTTCTCCAGAATGAAGTAGTAGATATATCCACCTGGGTCACTGCACACAGAATAATGTTCTTCTTTGATGATGTTGGGAAAATGCTGATCTGAATTGTCTGCTTTCAGCATAACTTTAGTTGTATCTTGATGGCCATCAAAGAAGATGCAGTCAATTTCATCCTTCTTATAAAGATCATCAAACTCCTGATCCAGGGATTTCATAACTTTTTCTTGGGCCCTCTTGACTTTATTGTGATCAACTACAAATCTCTTGTCTTCTTCAGTGATCAAGCTAGCATATATAAGGCGGCAGTATCCATGATGGTAGCTGTATTCATCAACATATCTGATGCTCTACATAACAACATTACGTATTTCTAATGTGTTTTGCTCTGTTTTGTCTTTTTATTTGAACTGGAAGGCGTACTTGGTATTTTGAATGTCATTTTATAACTTCCTTTCTATCCATCTTGAGCATCAGCTATTTCTATATTTTCATTATCTGAGAAAATTATTTCATCTGATGGTATTGAAACATCTTACTTACTTTTCTACTTATATTCAGAAAACCTTTTTCTCTCGTCTTTTTGCCGCTTTTTGACTTGTCTGTAGTGCGCAGGCAGATCTGACAAGCCAATCTGATGTGTCCAATAGAACCAGTCTTGTCTCTCTGATCTCATGTACAGTTGATGTGAGCTTCTTCTTTATAACCACTATCTGTAGGGAAACGGCGGATAAATTCAGGGTAGAGAACAATTTTACACTTACAATTGAGAATGTTAAAAAGTTTATCAAGTTTTGCAGTGAAAGCCTCCTTGACATTTTCCCTCTACCAAGAGATATATTTTTGGCCTGCTTCCAGCTGTCTTGGATCTTTTTTAAGAGTATGACTCGTGAATTTACAACGGGGACTACAAAAGAACTGTTTGCTAGCTCCCACTTCCCAAGCACTTTAAAATTAATGTCTTTTGCAAGACTGGCTACTGGATGGTTTCTCTAACATTCTCACTACTTTGTTCTCTTATCATTAGCCCATATCTCAGAACTTTACGCACAGTTGGGAATTCAGAGGGCAACAATTCTCGGCCAGTTCCAATTAGGTTGCTCATATGCGTGAATGACCCTAGTCTTGTTCTTCTTTTAGAAGCCATTGTAGGTCAATTCCCACTGGTTATGATATTGGCGGACAAGTAATTTTTAACACAGATGAAGATGTTTAAACCTATGAAGTAAGGAAAACACATATATTTGATCGCGCGACAAGGGAGCGACCATACGCGCGAGCAGCGAGCGAGCAGAAGCGACCAAACTTTTCGTTGCCGTGCGACACTCGCCGACTCGCCGCTGGCACGCCTAGAGCGTACGTCCTACGCTCTAACCGCGCGAAACGCGCGCTCATTCGCCAATTCTTTTTAATTAATATTTCAATAATCATTGCGAAAATTGTAAAATAGTAAACTAAAATAGTAGACTTTTCTGTTCAGTTTACTGTGCTTTACCTGCTCACGAGCGTTGGCACAATCTTTATCAGACACCCTGTATGTATGTATATATACAGGATGCGTGCTATATCGTACTACAAGCGAGAACAAGATAATTCATCGTGTCAAAATAAGTCGAAACTGTAGATAATTTTTTTTCGCACGAGGCTTCGTTTTTTTCGAAATAAACGATTTTAAAAATCTATTAAGTACACGTGCACTTGACTATGTCTCGACTAACGCTGAGAGTGGCTCGTTTATTTCATTCCGCGAGAATCATAGACGCCGTCAGCAAGCATACAATAATGTCGAAGAAAATGTTCTTGAAGATGTTAACAATAATCCTCGATGAACCACGAATTTTTAGTTATGTATTTAGTATGATGTATCTTGCTTTTATTTATAATTTAGTATGATGTATCTTGCCATCGCGCGATAACTTGGCAGAAACTCATAACTAAGCAAGATATTGCAATAGGATAGAAGACTTATAGAAAACAAATCATGACATTACCGATGTCCACAAACATAAACACGAACAGAAATAGCAGTCTATAGCAAGATCCATTAGTCGAGATATAGTCAAGTGCACGTGTACTTGTGATATATTTTTAAAATCGTTTATTTTGAAAACAAAGCCTTGTATGAAAAAGAAATTATTTTATACTTTCGACTTATATATTTTGGCATGAGGACTCACCTTCCCGCTTATACTACGATTTATCACGTATCCTGTACATACGATAGCATCGGCCAGCGAATTATAGAATGATTCGTGCGACGGTAAACGGGTCTTACGCAACTTATCTACGCTGTTGACATATTCGTACGGAAATACTTTTCGCGTAAGGAGCGCAAAATCTTCCGCGCTGAGGTTGCTAATTCGGAACGCGCGATTGTGAGCTTACTCTTATCGAAATACGATGCCAATTTTTCAAGACTAGTACCTAGAAATTTGAAGGAATTCACGAAACGCAATTTAATGCATTTCTTTCAAATAGATCTTCTCGTCTCGTTCGTCCGCCATGTCTTTAATGTTTTTCGTGAAAGACATATGTATATTTTTTCTTCGTCAACGGTAGTAATTCGACGCTGCCGGGAAAAGCATTAGCCACGTCTCTAATAATGAAATGGACGTTGTAGTCTGATAGATTGTGAAAAAATGTGGGAGTATGAATAGTTAGATTGTAATTTGAGTGCACGGGATCTCTCTATAACGATCGGTCAGATGACAGTAATTGTGCATGCGGAAATTTTCAAGTGTAAACGGTTTCTCGCACACGTTGTGTAATGCGTTATGCTCTTAAATCTTTCACTCGTCCCGCATCAGATCCGTCATAGGTACATTGATGGCGAGAATCGCCTTTGTGCGGTGCGCTAGATCATAGAGCTCCTCAACGAACCACGATACGCATTCCTCACCGCGATAAACTCTGTACATTGACTTGATATGATCGTACGCGCAGTGTATGTAATATCCAACGCTATACGCCTTATAATGTTGAGTGATAGATGTATTCGACGTACTTTCTTCCTCCTTTCTCTCCAGCATGCATTCGAGATCGGCGTACACTACGAATGGAAGTCACTCCTTTCTATCATAGTTCCGAAGGGCTAGTCACTTGTCATTGATAGGAAGAACAATTGCGCAATAATTTTTTTCCGTGGTCCATACTGTGAGCTGATAACTTCTCGCTCGTGTGAAAATAGTGCATATATCTGCGGAACAACGAACATTTTTTTACTTTATACACGTTATCGTGTAAAAGCATATTTTCTTCGTTTATTCTTACCGATCACATATATACGTTTTATGTTTTCCCGCGGTCAATTGCGAGCTGACAAGACGGGATAGATTCTTGATATATGCGAAATTCGCGACGTTATCTCGTATTGTACAGATACAACAGATTGACGTGTTTTTTTTCTTGCCGTTGGTGAGATACAGAAAAATGATCGCTATGCCATCTTTCTCATCCTTCTTCTTATTCTCCCGAATGGTTTATATGTTGATAAATACATCGCGCGTTGTGAGACGTTTAAACTTCGCGATTAGATTCAAACTCATGGGAAACTCGACGCTTTCAAAATTCAATACTTTCGAAGTGCGGATACTGCGCGCTTCTTTTTTTTGCGCGTCTCTTTCGGTGGGATATAGCGACAAGTATCACTTACACAAAACACCATCGTCCACAGATTGCACGTTGATCACCATTCTTTTCATTTTATTCTCTTACGATTCTTACGGTCTCTCAACATGACATCTTTTTTTTCTTTTTGGTAACGCAGGGGGAATCTCCAAGGAGATACCCCATACCTGCGGGGACGGGGCATGGGGTTATGTGGGTTTTAAGGGCATGCCCCCGGACCCACTAAAACCCCTGCGTTGGCCATCTCGGGCGGTTTTGGAGGCCCTCCAGGAACGAGCAATTGCATTACTTCTGGAGGGCCTCCGCATGTCCATACCCGCGGGGTCACTGTCCGTTTATACGGACTACGACCCCTACCCCTCTCCCTTTATAGGGGGAGGAGGCCTTCCTTGTTGTTACGGCGCAGAGGGACCACACCTCCACGCCGCGCCTCTCTCGGGAGGAAATTATGTATTCCTCCCAGGGGCGGGACGGGGGTTCGAGTCTCCTGCTCGAGCCCCCATCCCTATCTTCCCTCTTTCTATGTAAGGGAAGCTTGGGGGTGGAGCCTGACCCTCCCCCAGTTACCGCCTCGGCGAGAGCCTCTTCCTCGCCCAGGCAACCAGGTGGGGTCATCTCTCTCCTCTCGGGATTCGGAGGTAGCGTGTCTTCGCCGCCTCCCCCGCCTCTCCCGCTCTCTCTCGGCCATCTCCTTCCGTAGCATTACTCTGCCACAGAAGGAGACGACCGCCTTTCACGCTTCGTCGCTCTCGACCATCCTATTCACGATAGTCGGGAGCGACAGATCATTACCGACTTTGTCGGTTAGATCACGGCGCTCCTCTGCCCACGCTGGGCAGAACTCCAGCATGTGCTGCGCCGTGTCCCTCTCTTCATCGCAGTGGTGACGTGTGCCGTGTCCTTTCCTATCTTATGCAGGTACTCGCCGAAACAACCGTGTCCAGCGAGCACCTGCGTTAGGTGAAACGACATCCTACCATGAGGCCGATCCATCCATTCCTCCAGTATGGGCCTCACGGCCCCGACAACCCGTTTTCCCGAGTTTGTAGGAGAAATGTTTAGAAGGTATTTATGTAGCGCGTATAGGGTTATATTACTTGTTTATTTTTACCGTTAGATGCAATATACGCTACAACGCTCATCCGCTATCGCGTTCCTGAAACTCCTCTAGCGGTGCTAGAATATCGTCGACTATGTGCGGATATAACTCTCGGATATAATGTGACCGGATGCGGTGAGAGTTGTATCAGTGTCCTCAAACGCGTTTTGGATATCGAATCGCTGAATACGCCTTAGTATCACATACGGCATCGCTAGATACGAATAACCAGTACCTCCTTTCCTTCTGCAAGTCGTATCAACGACTTTAAATTCGGACATGACGCATCACCGAATACGCCTTAGCACCACATACGTTATCACCGACTATGTTTTAGAACCACATACGTCATCGCCGGGTACCATTAACCAATACCTTTTTTCCCCACTCTCCTCACCTACTGACGTCACACACTTCATCTTCCTCTTTCCTTCCCCTTTCACCTACCGTCTAAAAATAACTTTCGGTCTCTCCTCCCATTCCTTCTCTTGTCCTGTGACGTCACGCTACTCCCTCCTCCCTGTCCCCCGCTTCTGCTCTCCCCTCCCGCTCCCCCTCGGAGGACTGCGTTAAAACCCGTATTTCTATGCTGCTGTTACGATATCGTTGTTTATCAAATTCATAATATCAAGATATTTTTAACTTATTGAAATAAAGTAAGATACATGTGCTTGACGCGTATTGCGGGATATTTTCAGTGATATTTTCGTAAGCGGACCTGAATGGTGTGGATGTTTCTCCAAGGCCGAACGTCCATGTGCCGCTGTGCGCAAACGATCATCGCCGGATTCTGCACCTGCCTGCGATTCGCGAGGATATTACCGTAGTACTCAGTGCCATCGCGGCCTTGGCCTTTGTTGGTGCGTCGACCCGCACGGCGTTGAATTTGCTGGTACCAGAACGCGCGGTGCAAAGCCTGATTGCGGTATGTGTTATATCAAACTTAGACGATAAAAATATTGGAATATAAATGTTCTCATATCGAGAAAATAGTAAAACAAGTAATCTTTTAATTCTAAGAATTGTGAATGTAGAACGTAGAATGTAGAACGTTATTGCGCATTTAAATATTAAATGTGGTGTACGATAGTACAAGTATTAAATACAGTGATATTTTTTGTTAAAAATTAAATTTTAAATAATTTATTTTGTATTATAATTTGATTATATGTATAATACTTCTGTATTACTTCTGTATTTTACTGTTTAACTGTATTTTACTTCTTGCCACATTTTTAAAAATTTTAAAATTAAATATCTTGATAATATATATAACATACATATTATTTAAAATTAATATATTCTGTAAAAGTAAAATTTACTTTAAAATTATAGATGAATAAATTCTAATTATCTCTTATACATCTGTAAAATATAATTAGCCCGTTACATTGCGAATTATTCACATACTCTCATTTTTATTAAACATATAATTATTTTACTTTTTGAAAAGTAATAACGTGTGTGTCAAATTCATTAAATGTTATTACCAATGCTATTATATTCTATTGGGTTAGTCAAAAAGTTTAATTTGATTATTGAGTAAAAGTTAACTTCATTTCATACAATAAAAATAATTTATTTATTGAGTAAGAAATCTCTGTTGTTTTCTATAATTCTTTTTCAACTCTCTGATAGCATTCGTATATTTTTATTGTGAAAAATAATTGATTTAGTGTTGAAAAAAAAAACATAATTTTTGAGATTTTGAAAGGATGCAAAGGTTCAAATTCTCTTGTGTAATGACTAAAATAAGTGGTAGTCGAAAAAGATAATATTCGGAAGATATAGAGGCTATAGCAGATCTCAGTTTAGATACCTGAGTTCATGTTTGATCATTAAAATGTGAAATTTGGCATTGTATAGTTGAACATGACTTTTCCGATTGACCAAAATTAAGCGCATTTTCTTGATTGCTCTTTTTATTTTGTTTAATTATTGTTTACAATATTTGTCAAAGTTGATCGGTTAACAGTTCATGAAAGATCATACCTTTGTAATACTACTGTTGTGCCGTACTGCGGGGGCACTTAATTTCACGGGATCGTCGTCAGGAATTGAGGATTAGGATCCCGTTCAGTTTACACTTTTCTCCTTTTTTAATATTTGCTTTATTAAATCAAATTCGTAAATTGACATAAAGTAGCTATTTATTTATTCAGCGCACTCCCGTCTTACTCCTTTCAACGTGGTCGCGATTAGTTATCTTTCTTTTTTCGAATAAACGACGGACTGACCATTCTGTATTTTAATAATTTTGCTGATTGACTGACCCGCGCGTGTTAGCGGCGAGGCTCTTTATCTTCGCGGTTTTTACAATAAGAGGGGGTGCTTGATAACAGGTATTAGACGTAAGGGTTTTTCGTTGTCCGGATGCAGGCGAGGAAGTTCAAAGTCGAACTTCTTCGTTTGCATTTCTCACAAGGTCGGTTTCCGCGCGTGGCTCGCTGCGTTAGCGTTTCGCGGATTCCTTCACGTCTAGGACGCTTAAGACTTATTTATAAAACTTCTCTATATAGCTTCTCGGGCTATAACACTACCATATAGACAACATTATTTTGTAAGAATATAAATCAACCTTTTGTTGTGCCTATAGCCGTTAAAGAAGGATGAATTTTGAGGTTTGTTACGCTCAAAGGGTTAGAATCCAAGTACTCATTATGACAAATATACTTCGTTCTTACAAAAAATACAAGTGTCTTTAGTGAATACTTGAGTCCTAACACTTTGGACATAACGAACCCAAAATTCATCCTTCTTTAGCGGCTACGGGCACAACAAAAGGCCGATTTGTATTTTTACAAAATAATGTTATCTATATGGTGCGCATAGTAATTGATATTCGGAAGAAACCGACTGGTTCGGTCACTCTTCGCTTATATCTTATTTGATCGGGAGGGAGAAATATCATAATCCTGATCGGAGTTACGTATCGTACTCTGCTTTTGGTTCTTGTATGTGTTGATATTATTATATAATCGCGCTAATATAATCTAACTCTGCGCTGTTTCATTTTCTTCTGCGAATTTGACCGTGAGCTACTTTCGCTTCGTCACGTCTCGCTTTGAATATATTTTATAATATTTTATTTTTACCTTTTGTTATTTTAAGATTTTTAATATTGTAATTGTTTAATATTATAATTGTTTCACAATTTAACATTTCTCAATCTACTCTATTTTTACTTTTTCTACTCTTTCTTAATGTTGTTAATCTTTTAATGTTTCTTTTTTAATGTTTCGTATTTTTAATGTTGTATAAATGGTCGGGTTATGACACTTTGATATTGACCAAGTTCATTTGTTAATATTTGCTTATCTGTTTTTATTGAATGTTTTTGTATACGATCCATTGAGTGTTTCATGTCAATCCAAAAATCCTTATTCAATCGGTCGAGTAAAGAATTGGCAATAAAAATCCGATTTATTTTTTCGCTATACGTATGTAATCCAAATAAATTCAAATATTGAACTTTAAAACTATCTATTTTTTTAAATAGACAAATACACTTCTTTATACAATACTTTGCCGCGATCTCTTCAGACGAAATTCATGAGTTTGTATTGATTAACATTCTTGATTAACATTCTTTCTTATCCTCATTATATTTCAATTATTGGGTTGGCCAATAATTCCGAGCGGTTTTTTATGTGTAAACAAAAGATGATTTTTTCATAGAAGGCAATAACTTTATTTAACAATGTATTGACCGTTTTCATCCACTATCTTTTGCCATCTTTCGGGCAGCTTCATAATTCTTCGCTCAAAGAATTTCCTGTCTTTCTCGGCGAAAAATTGTTCCAAGTTTGAGTGGCTTCCTTGAAAACGAAGTGCTGTCCATTCAAGGAATTCTGAAGTCAGCGAAATGATAATGGTGGTAATCTGAAGGGGTAAGATCTGGTGAATATCGAGGATGCGATCTCGTCCGTTTGATCATGATGTGATGTGATAAGCTCTGGTTCTTGACATATTTCATCTACTATATCGTCAGTTTTTATATCACCTATGTGAGAATTGCTTGGACAATTTTGGGATACAGTCAGATCGGCTTTTGTCCAACTAATCAAAACTTTTGACATTTTTAATCCTTATGTTTTTAAGAATAGAATGTTTGATTGTATTTTAAACTTTGTGAATGTTACAATCAAGAAACAGAAAGATGCAGTTATCAGCTTTTATATCGTACTCATGTCATCATCGAATGATATAAAAAAATGAAAGAGAATAGAATAACAAGTTCTAGAAAATTCTTTAGCTGAAAAGTAGTTTTACTAGGATAGTTTAATACATTATCAGAACTCAGTGCAACTAAAAATCTTTTAATATTCCTTATAATAACATTGAAAAATACTTCAAACGACATATTTTAATCTGTAGCAACTTTCAGACACATGTTACAAGAAAGTTACAGAAATACTGAAGAAATCAAGAAATTTTATTCAATCAATCAAGAACTTTAATTTGAACTATAATTTTCGGCATTTGTCCTTCTAAAATGAGGCCCAAAAATCTTTTCATTTGTAAAAGCTTTTATATTACTACAAATGTTTGACATTAAGTAATAAAGCAAATAAGTCAATCATACAGGGCGTTTCAGACCACCCGTTCACTCCTTTTATTTCGAAAAGGGATAGTGTTAAGAAGTTGGGACAAACTGTTTACTATAAAAGCCTATCTGAAGTCTCCGATTATGATACTTTTATTTTTGAGAAACGCCCGGAAATACCGGAAACCGAGGGCAACTTAAAAATTTTAAATGCCAACATGGGACAATTTGAGTATCGTTGGGTAGAGCTTTTAGAAAGAAACAACTCTTGCTTGATACAAATTTTACATCGCACGAAAATGACTCAAGATACGTAGTTAAAGATGTTCAAAGTGCCTGCTACCTTGATGGAGACATCTTTCCATTCTTCGTCTCACGCTGTCGATGGCCCTCAGGACTTCTGCAAGATTTAAAGACTGACAAGCTTCCTGAATTGGCCGTTTCATGTCTTCTTTTGTTTTTGGGCGCTGCTGATAAATTAGATCTTTTATCATCCCCCAAAGATAAAAATCTAACGGCGTCAAATCAAGTGACTAGGCAGACCAAGCTACAGGGCCTGCACGACCGATCCACTTTCCTGGAAAAAGCTGATTAATTGTGCGCCTTGCAATTAATGAAAAATGCGCCGGGCAACCATCTTGTTGAAGCCACATGACCTGACGTGTCGCCAGCGGTACATCTTCAAGGAGCTTTGGCAGTGCATTTTTCAAAAATTGGGAGTACAAATTTCCATTCAAAATCTGGTTGAAAAAATAAGGACCGATAATTTGGTGTCCGATGATAACACATCATGTGTTCAAGCTCCATAGGTGTTGGTTTTCCACTTCTCGTAGCCAGTGAGGATTTTCCGATAATCAGTAAGCACGTTATGACTATCAACTTCTCCATTATTTTTAGAAGTAGCCTTATCGGTCCAAAGGATTTGCAGTAGAAAATCACGATTTTGACCTAGCAACCAATTACAAAACGTAACGCGTCTCTAAAAATCATTTTCGCTCAGTTCTTGGTGGAGATGAATGTGGTACGGATGTAAGCATTCCTACTTTAAAATTCTCCACACCGTCGTGTAACTTAACCAGGACTCTCTTCCGATTCTTCTCGTAAAGTAATGAGGATTCAAATTGGCTGCAGCGATGATATCAGCTGCTTTTTCATCTTTTACTCGACGCCTAATTTGGTTGTTATAATTTTGATGAGGCTGTATTTGAGCAGTTGTACGAACACGGATCGCTAATCGTTGAAAAACTTTACGTGAGTGATATTGCCGATCGGAATATCGCTCCACAGGCGCTCAGCAGCCAAATAATTTTGACGGCACTCCCCAAAAACCATTAACAGTTCAAATTCTTCTTCATTCGAGAAAAGCATGATTTTCACCAAAAAGAATATCAGTTACTACGCGATAGACACGTGTGCCATAAGGGACAAGGTCGTTCGCGCGCCGGGACAAATCGTCCGTGTTTATATTTGGCCTGTAATTCGTATTACGAGTCTGACTCGTGTTTATTATGTTTGGCCCGTAATCTGTACCACGAGTCTCACTCGATATTTTAAGGCAAGAGGTTGAGAAGTTTGAGCGTCACTCGATATTTTAAAGCAAGAGATTGAGAAGTTCGAACGTCACAACAATTGCAAATGTTTTTTGGTCATTTCTCGATAACGGTGATACTAAATTTTTTTCAAGAAAAAGTTGTTTCTTTCTAAAAGCTCTACCCAACGATACCCAAGTTGCCTCATGTTGCCATTTAAAATTTTTAAGTTGCCCTCGGTTTCTGGTATTTCCGGGGGTTTCCCAAAAATGAAAGTATCATCATCAGAAACCTTCAATAGGCTTTTATGGTAAACATGTTTGTCCCAACTTCCTAGCACTATCCCTTTTCAAAATAAATGGGGTGGACAGGTGGTCTGAAACACCCTGTATGATAAAATAAAAATATAAACGATTAACATAGATTTTCACATAAAATGTATATTTGCATTTATATTTCTTCAGCATAAAATATCATGTAATAAAATACAAAAAAATTTTGCTATTTTCCTAGTAAAACAATCTGTTAGAAAGACGGTATTATTTACAAAAAAATGATTAATTATACAAACTAAAATCCGAAAAGTTCAATCATACGGATGAAGAATATATTAACGTGTCCCGCGCAGTTTTATAATTTTTGCTCTAGATTTACATGTATTTTAAATATACTCACTAGAGGGCTACCAGGATTTGTCTTCTCGATTTCGACGAGTTTGATATATGTTGTAACTACCCTTTCACTAATCAAAGATAAAGTCATTCGATGCATTTCTCAAGCATTCATGAGAAAAATAAATTTAAGTTTTTTGTGTTTGTTATGTATCGATTTGTAAAGACAGGTTTCCAGCTGTGGTATTAACGACCGTAACCGAAAGCGTAAAACGACTGATTAGTACGGCAAAATACTGCATGTTGCATATTCGAATCTTGCTTTTTCCTTCTTTTTCTTATAATCTGCATTAATTGCAATTAAAAAATTATTTAAATTTTTTTCAGTATACACACACATATGTATAGTCTGTTCAAAAAGTTCCCAAACTTTTATGATGATATGTGACTTTTTGGCGTAGGTCCGCTTGCGAATTTTCCTTGATGTTGTCGATGGTGTCGAATTTTTGTTCTTTTAAAGTGGACTTTAACTTTGGAAACAGGAAAAGTTTGAGAGGGCCAGGTCAGGCGAGTAGGGAAGCTGAGGAAACACAATTGTCTTCGTTTTGGCACAAAAGTCACGAATCAGCAGCGATGCGTGTGCCGACACATTGTCGTGATGGATGAACCAGGATTTGTTTCTCCACAGCTCTGACTTTTTTCATGTGTCTTCGTAAACGTTTTGCCAAATTTGACTCAAAATTTGATGTTAATACGCTGTTCGTGAAAGTCATGCATCTTGAAAATCGCAGAACGCACAACAAACTCTTAAACAACGCGATGCAGCTTGATGATTAATTACAGTAGAAAGAGTAACGGTAAACGAGAAATTACTTGCCCCGGTCACCGTTACGCAGTGCCACGTACTGCACATCAGTGCGACATCGTGTTAGCGAATAATAAAAATTTGGAAATCACGGGGTTTTAGAAAAAAATGTATCAGACAAAAGTTGTAGGGTTTCGAGGAGGACATAATATCGTGACCTAGAATTGCCCTTGGGTAGCGTTTTTCAAGGTCATTTAAAGGTCAACCTAGTTTTTTAAATGGAACTACCCTATTCTTTTTATATAAAACGATTCCTCGCAATATTCTGCATAAAATGTTATAAAGGTAGGATGGCCAAAAAGTGAATAGTTTAGAAATATTTTAAACTTTAATTTGACATAATCTTACATAAACTATGAAATATCTCAGAAAATATTCATTTTTCGATGATTTTACCTCAATATTTTTATGCACAAAATAATGAAAGGAATCAATTGGTGTAAAGAAAACACATAGTTGTTTTTAAGAAAAAGTATGTAATTTGCAACTAGCAGCTAAATATTTTTTACAGTTAGAAGTTGGCATTATTGCAAGACCGAAAGTGAAAAGGTAGACATCGTCCGCGATATTTCAAGCCGATAACACTCGTATAATATGTAAAATATTTACATTAAATCATACACCGTTGTATTCATTTCAAACAGCGCTATAGCTTTTATTATATCGAAGTATCCACATTATTATAAAAAAATTATGTATATCTCTCCGTTTGTTAACACAGATAGTTTTTGTAAACAACCACTATGCTCACAATAGAGTTCAGTTTGAACCATTTAATTTGACATATATTTGTTATGGTCTATCTCTTTTAGTTTAAAAGATAAAAGAGGGTGGCCACTTTTGGTGGGATACCCTGTATATGTATGTGTATTGCGAATAAATATACTAAAAAAATAACAATTTTCTTGTTGAAAATATGTTGCACAATCACATCCATGTGAATGCAGATTATGAAAAAAACCAAAAAAGAGTCGAAATTACAATACGCAGTATTCTATTACTTGATCGCCTTACGCCTCTCGACCAGCTGTTAGCTGGAAATCTGTTTTTGTAAATCAGTATATAGAAAATTTAAGGGGGAGTTCTATCTAGACGACGAATTTTTAAGCAAATTTTGATACTTTTTTTTCTTTTAAACTATTGAATTTATATGAATATAAAGTTTGGTATACATTTTTTTTTGGTAAATATTTAGTATAACGGAGCCATCCCCGATTTTCATAATTTTGAAATATGTTGTCAAGGTCATCACCTTGAGTAATGTTGTGAAGATTTTAGTTAGGGGCCGTTGTTTATTAAAAAGTTATTAACAAAGAATGTATAATCAATTGTAAATATTGCGTTTAACGGAGCAACGAGATATGGTTGTGACCTTGACATATGTTGTCAAGGTCATCACCCTTAATAACACTCAAAAGGTTTTAGCCATCGCTCATTGTTCATTAAAAAGTTATTAACAAAAAGTTTACTTACTGTAATTTCGGTTTAATATTATCGTTATTATACTTCTATGTTCTTACAATTCAACATGGGTTTGCAACTTTCCACGCGAAGCAAGGTCCACCCCTATCATCCCCTGCTTTCAATGCGAAACGAGGCCTATATTCTCACAATTTCACATAGGTTTGCAACTTTCGCGTGGAAATTTGCAAACCCCAGCTTAAAAATATCTTTTAAAACTTTCCCATCCACACAAAAATTGTGGGGTGCACCTCGCTTCGCGTTGTAAAGGGTATGCGTGAAGCAGTGGGTTCCGCCCCCCCCCCCTATGTGGGGGCTCCACTTCCGGAAAATATAACCTAACCCAAACCTATTTCTAATTTAAAACTAAAATTTGGTTTGGGTTAGGTTATATCTTCCGGAAGTGGAGCCCCCCATAGGGGGGGCGAAACCCACTGCGTCTACGCATACACTTTCCAATCCACACAAGAATTGTGCGGATTTTATATTCAAAATTCAAGTTATATTCAAAAAGACATTTGATTTTGATAAGCGATTAGATGCTTTCTTTAAGGTAATGGCAATTAAATATCCTACAACTGAAAATATAAATAACTAAATAAAATGAAATAAAAAAAAACTGTGCAGTGCTTTGTTAAACTATTATTTTGTTTTTTGACAACACATACATGTATATTTTATGTGTATATATTATAAAGTGAATCTATTAAATGTAGATGGTGTCAGAAAAATTATTGTTTTATTTTATAAACTTATTTTGTTTATAACTTTTTAATAAGCAACGATCCCCAACTAAAACCTTCACAACATTACTCAAGGTGATGACCTTGACAACATATTTCAAAATTATGAAAATCGGAGGTGGCTCCGTTATACTAAATATTTACCTTTTCTTCTTTCATGTGCCATGCCCGGTCTCCCCGACGTTGGCGATCACTAGCGCGAATGCGGATCTGTCCTGCGCTATCCTGAAAAGTTATTCTGTCCTTTTAAATCCGGTCCACTCGCGGATATTTCTTAGCATGACATCTGCTGTCTGCCGACACTCCGTTGCCCCTCAATCTTGCCTTTCATTATCAACTGTAGGAACTGGTACTTATCTCCTCTCAAGATGTGTCCAAGGTGGTTTAACTTCCTTCGCTTGACTATGGGGAGGAGAGTGTTTGCTCTCTGTAAGACTTTTCTGTTGGTCACTTTTTCCATCCAAGAAATTCGGAGCATTCTCCTAAGTAACCTCTCGAAGGCCTCTAGGCGATTCATTGTACTCACTTTAATAATTCACGCCGTACAGCAGAGTGGATCAAACATATCATTTGACCATTTTATGTCACAATTTAAGATTCAGACTGTCGTCGTAGAAAAATGTCATCTTGTTAAAAGTCTTTTTAAATTATTAGATCTTCAGTTAGAACACAAGCTGCAAGTTATCCAGTGTCTTCTTAAAAACTCTATCGGCGTATAGATTAAATAAAAGCGGCGAGAGAATACAACCCTGTCTAACTCCTCTATATCTTCATTTTCGATGTTGTTATGTTACTAATTCTTATCTCTGTACGCTGCTCCCAGTACAGGTTTTTTTATAAGCTAGACATTCCTTCCGTTTAGTCCAATCTTGCCAAAAAGTCCAATCAGCCTTGCGTGTTGGACTCTGTCAAACACTTTCTCATAATCGATGAAATATGCGAATCACATCCTTGCGCTGGTCTCGACACTTCTGCAAAAGGACATTGGCGCTAAATAATGCCTTCTGTATACCAAAGGCATTCCTAAATCCAAATTGGCTGCTATCTAGATCTAGTTTGCACTTTGACCTTATTCTAGCATGGATTACACGGAGAAAAGTTTTTAGTACGTGGGTGATCACGGCATTTCTTTGGATATGTCTTCTTCGGGACAGCCACGAAAGTTGATACTAACCTTCTTTCGAAATTTTTCCAGTGGTGTATATTCTATTGAACAGCTTGACTATGTATATATACATATATAATTATATAAAAAATTATACATAAATTTTATACAGGGTGTCCGGTAATAATCGCCCCACCCGTCATGTGCAGGTAGAGCAGGTTAAACCGAAAGTCCTGACCGTTTTGCAATCTTCGCAATAATTAATGAAAAATAAATTAAACAAGATCAGCCAATCCGCGCGAGTAAAAGCGCGCGGCGAGAAGAGACAGCCCACGCGGGGGTCCAGCGTTATGCATTGCTCGTATTTATCCATTGTCCTTTGTAGAGTGCTCCTCCCCGCTTTGTCGCGTGCGTAGCAACCGCGTAAACATTAGGCTTTTATTTTCGCCGCGCGACAAGAATCACGTAAACAGTAGGAGGTCTCTTCTCGCCGCGCGCTTTTACTTGCACGGATTGGCCGCTCTTTTTATTTAATTTCTTATTAGTTATTGCGAAAATCGTAAAACGGTACAGGACTTTCCTACTCAGTTTAACTGCCTCTACCTGCACGTGACGGGTGAGGCGATTATTACCGGACACCCTGTATATCTCTGTATGATTTTATATAGTTATACATAATATCATTACAAAAGTCTCAATTTTAACCAATATCATGATGTGACTGCAAATATCTAGAAACAATATATCTAATCTGACAATGCCGAAACCAGAAATGCAGATATTATTGACATTCATTGATAGTATAAAACTCAAGATATACGCTGGGAAAAGATAGAAAATCAGAGAGATACAGAAAAAATTGTGATTCAATTCCGCGTCAAAGTTTTGTCCCAATAATATTTTTTATTTTATGATTTCTTGTTTTAGACGCACGTAAAACCATCTATCGACTGGTCCCAAAATATAAAACTAACAATAAGATAATATTTAGGAATTAAGTTGTAAATAGAATCACACATACATGTATTCTTTTTGTGACGCATGCACTGGTGCCTCAGAACAAATAAATTGCCTTACAGATACGATTGTAAACAAGATTAGCAGCGGTGGACTCAAGACCAACAGTGTAGATCTCGATGACGATGAAGATGGTGATACCGATTCTGCTCAAGATCTTGAAGGCTCGGCTGATCAACCCCTAGATTTTTAAATGTATTAGGGGGCGGCAATCAGTAATAGAAGTACAGCATCTTAACCGATATAAGTAAAAATCAACCACACCATCAAAGAAAAGCGTGGAAAGATGCGCGCATCCAGTCCATGTCGTCCACTGGCCTCAAGAATAGCCGTTGTAATCGGGATGTCCTCCATGTCATCATCGGATCATCTGTCGATCCTATTGAGATCCACGCGTGATAAACGAAATGTAAGCCTAAATTAATTCCGAGAACAACGAAAAACACGACGATCATTAATTATGGGAAAGTCGGATCTGAAGCGAGTCGCGTTGAACAAACAGCGATCATTGTTGAATTGTAATGACTTCAATCCTCCTTCATTCTAGTTAGAAAATCTCAACGTCATCGACGTTAATGTAGCAAGTGTCTTGCTTGTCGCAATAATCGCGCATGCATTCGATAAGCGGCATTTGCAAACGAGTCTGTGCAAGTCATAGAGTTTATATACCTGGAGACGCCTTTCCTTATAAATAGATAGATAGAGCGCGCGTGAGAGAGAGAAAGAGAGAGAGAGAGAGAGAGTGAGAGAGAGAAAAGAAGAGGTATTTTCTACCTGTTCTTTTAGCGAGTATATGAAACGCATGCTAGAAATGACATATTAGAAATGACCGACAGTTTCACATATGTCGCGCAGTGTGTGTTTATTGCTGTACTATCAATCAATGCGCCCGCGCTTGCGTAGTAATTTTATTTCAACCAAAAGATAGAAGATATTAAACTTTTACTTAGATCGGTAACACAGTATAAATATACACATTAGTGACACTGAGCTGTTGGCATTTTTGATGTAGTTGTCCCAAGTCACCCATCACCATTTTGAAAGTATTATAGAGCTTAAATTTGATTGGTCTCAATAAATTGTAAAGTTAGTTATTATAATGCGATAGGTGCAGCCATATCTTCAGTCAGACGACTGACATATGAAAAACTTGATCTATCAAGAACAATAAAGTATGTCACTACTGTATATATATATTTATACTGTGTCGAGTCTAGTTATATATATATAAAGCGCGTTTCCAGAGTACTACAATTCTACTAACTTTTAACGACGATATTGCTATCGTTAAGCCCATATTAGACTATGCATTGAAGATTGAGATTAAAGATTGAAGATTGAAATTTGACCAACCAGAAGAAAAAAATGTTAGATTCTTTTGTTCTAATTAGTCAAATTCCTATGCTTAATCTTTAATCTTCAACGTAATCTTTAACGTAGTTTGATACGGGCTTTATGTGTTATTGCGCATGTGATTGTGCCGTTTGACATATCAAAATACATGCGCCACGACACGTGACGATAGCGACATTGTTTTTAAAAGTTAAAGCCATTGCACGTGAAAAGTTTTAGTCATAACCGTAAGACCACAAACAAATCGACCAATTGGTCGATTGGACTAATTAGTCAAGTATTCTCACAACGTAGTAAGAATGATTGACTGTGATTGGTCGATTTGCTTACAGCCTTACGGTTACAACTAGAACTTTTTTACGTGCAATGACCTTAAAGGCCGTATTACACTACGGGTTGCGGGCTCAGTTACGGTTGGGATTACCGTTGATGCGGATTGATCAGAGCAAAGCAATCAGAGCAAAGCAACTTGCCGGCTGATTGGTCAATCCGCAAGCATTAACGGTAATCCCAACCGCAACCGAGCCAGCAACCCGTAGTGTAATACGAACTTTACAGAATCGCAATATTCTAGAAGTGCTTTGTAAGAATGGAATAACCAATCTGATAAAATAAGAAAGTTTAAAAGTCGGCAGGAGAGACTAAGGAGACCTCTGTCAGTCGGCTGTAAACTATGGATTTGCAATTCTCGTATTACGGCCAAAATATAGAGAAAATCTCAATAAAATTATGATATTTATTTTTAGTAATTATTCGTAATTAGCAGCATCGTCTGCAAGGGATTAAAAAGCGATTTTTTGGAAAAAAGGTCAAAATAAAATCTCAAACAACATACAGCTAGTCACCACTAGCCGGCAAGGTTGCCACCTCTCCGGGTTTGACCCGGAGTCTTCAGATGAAGGAGCAAATCTCCGGGTCTCCAGGCGAAGGATGAAAAATCTTCGAGTCGTTGGAGTCTGCAATAAACTCATTTTTTTTAGAAACCAAGAATTTGAGAATGTAATCCAAAGTGCGTAATTGTGTGATAGAAAAGTGTAGGATAGTAATAAATGAGTGGCACCCGTTTGACCACGTTGATATTGACCACGGTCTCGATTGACCACGTTGATATTGACCATTTATCATAAATTTTCAAGAGCCAAATTGCAAAATCCAGTTCTTTAGCTCCTTTCCTACCTTTGTAAAGAATATGTAAAAAAAGTTTCGTGAGAGAATATTACTTCTTTGGGCTCCTGCAGACAGGACGCGGCAACGCTTGCCGCGCGGCAAGAAGCGATATGATAGCTAATCGATTTACAGTTTATCCATAAGAGCGAAAGGTTGATTGGCTAGCGCGTTGCTTCTTGCCGCGCGGCAAGCGTTGCCGCGTCCTGTCTGCAGGAACCTTTTGAGACGAAATAAGTAAATTACTATATTGAATATCACTAGATCTGTAGTATTGTAAATAAAGTGCGGATCATGGGGAAATTCTGTAGTAACATACTGATCGCTTAAGAAGAAAAGACATTTGCTTTGTCTTTGTCTTGCATCTGCATATGTAGTGTAGCGTGTAGGTACAAACATCAATGTACTGCGCACATGGATGCGAGTGTTGTAAGATGTCAGACAAGAATCGACAATCGCGCAATCCTTATTTCTTTACCGCGCTGATGCTATACAAAGCATTGATAGCGATTACAGTCAAATATATCGCTCTGTGCAAGATTCAAGTCGACATGCCGACAATACTTTTTGAGCTTTTGCGGCAGAAAGCAGTAATGCAACGAGGATAGCAGGCGCCTACTTTAATCAATTTTATATTTATATATATATATATACAGGGTGTCCGGTATCAAACGGACCAACGCTCGTGAGCAGGTAGAGCGCAGTAAACTGAAAAGAAAAGTTCTGTACCATTTTGTTAAATTCGCAATAGTTATTGCGTTATTAATTAAAATATCTGAGCTAATGAGCACGGTAATGGGAAACGGTAGGCCGAAATCGGTAGACATGAAACATATGGCTTATTTATTTACATCTCTTAGCAACAAATATCACGCGTCGCTCGCCGCTCGCTGCGTGACTCCACCTCTCGCTCAGATGATGCTTCCGTTGTTAAGAGACGTAAAAAAGTAAGCCGTACATGCCTACCGTTTTCCACGCGCTCATTAGCTCAAATATTTTAATTAATAACGCAATAACTATTGCAAATTTAGCAAAATAGTAAAGGACTTTTATTTTCAGTTTACTGCGCTCTACCCGTTCACGAGCGTTGGTCCTTTTGATACCGGATCCCCTGTATATATGTATATGTGCATACATACATCTGAATTATTAAAAATTATATGTACGATTGAATATTGTATGAAAAAGGGAATAATAACAACAGAATAACGGCTAACAGAATGGATAAATATACAATATATAAAGACACAGATGTCTATTAGATTTTATAACTTGTTTTTTCACTATCGTGTATCATCAACGTGATAGACAAGGCTAATACGATTATCAATCCCTGTTTGACATTGTTTTCTACCAGTCATAGTAGCAGTTTTATAAACCGATAACTGTGTTATCATGATCTCTCTTTGATTATGCCGATTTTGCTACGTAAGGGCATCTGTTGTTAAATACTGATAATATGAAAGCGTGGATAAGTAATATATAATGGCTTAGAGTACAAGATATTCAGTCTGTCACGCTAGAAACACAAGTTAGAATCCATAGATATCGATAAATTTTTTTAAAAATAATATATTTAAATATATGTAAAATTATTAAATATATTTTTTTGTAAAGACGATTAATTTAAGGAGCAATATTTAAAATATTAATAGCTTTTTATAGTTGCTATTGATTTATTACAGGATTAATTTACATTAATTTATTCACGGAATAAATTTTCTCGCACATATATACAATGTGTGTGTGTGTGTGTGTGCGTGTGTGTGTAGTTATAAAATGATATAAATATTTTCAATATTTTTTAAGAATTCTTTTTAAATTAATAGCCTTTACAAAAAATGTATTTAATAATTTTTATATATTCAAATACATTATGAAAAAAAATCTTGATGCCTATGAAAATTCGAACTTGAGTTTCTAGCATTATAGATTCAACATCTCTTGTACTAAGCCATTATATATTATTAATAAATGTTTTCACACGCTATCAGTATATGCAGCAGATGTTCTTACACGGCAATATGGATATAATCGAAGAGAGAAATCAAGATAACATAATACTTACCGATCTATAAATCTGCGATTGCTGAAAGAAAGAAGAATTAACAATCATGCTCTCCTTGTCGCGCTATTACGCTATATGTAAAGTATCGATGAAAAAGCAACAAGTGAGAAAGCAATAAGTTGCCAAGCCTAATAAACGACCGTGTCTTACACACTATATATTAGTTCACTCTGTTAACTATTATTTTACTGTTATTGATCATCATACAATTTTGAAACATACATGTAATTTTTAGATATTATTAGTATACACACATATATATACACACACACACACACACACATATGTGCATAAGTAAATATAAAATTTACAAAAAATGGGCGCCCGTAGCATTGGAAACTGTTGTTCGGAATCTGTCTGTCACTCCCGTCGACCCTTAAGATGCTGGACTGACGGCCGAACTCCGCAGGTCGCCTGTTTTACCGACCAAAAATTATTTCTTTTTTTACGTTAATCTTTTTATTGGTTGAATAGAATAATAAATGCTTTTCCACGATTAAAGTACACATAGCAACAAAGTGCTGAATGTCTGATTTTATGTTAATAACACGTATTTATGTTATTTATGTAATACACGTATGCACGAAAAATTTTGAACACACTATTCTCTTTCACTAAACTTTTAAACTCATTTCTATTGTTTCGACCTGACGCATCAGCTGATGCGTCAGGTCGAAACAATATTGCTTAATATAAAAGTTTTGCAGTTTGTATGTACAAAAGAAGGCCCGTCCGCACTCGGAATTGCATGAAGGAATATAGGAGAACTTTTAGAAATGATTTTAGAAGCCTTGTAAAAGAGAAAAGCGTGTGCAAAATTTTCGTGCATACTTGTATTGACATAAATAACATAAATACGTGTTATTAGCATAAAATTAATACAAAATCGGACATTCCGCACTTTGTTGCTATGTGTACTTTAATCGTGGAAAAGCATTTATTATTCTATTCAACCAATAAAAAGATTAACGTAAAAAAAGAAATAATTTTTGGTCGGTAAAACAGCGGACCGTCGGAGTTCGGCCGTCAGGTTTGGATCCCCCTTCTGTTTTTTGACATGTCAAAATACAAGCGCAATAATATGTAACGATAGCGACATGATTGTTAAAAGTTAAAGAATCGCAGTACAGCTATATAAGCTCTATGACGCAAATAGATCTCGTGCAATCGTAATTTCGTGCAATATCCAATAAAGTCCATATAGGAAATATGCAAATATGCCCGAAAGTATGTGGGTGTGTGAGGGTTGCTGGATGAGCGAAAAAGGTAGGAAATTCCGCTGCAAATCGCACTATACAGACCATTGGATTACCTTTGTGCCTATCGAGGTACCTTCACGCACAACTAAATCTATAAATAATATAATTACTTATTATTTACACATACATAAAACAAAAATTCGCGAAATGAGGAAAAGGAGAAAGATTCTGGATACAAAATAGAACGAAATAAATTCATCGGAATTCATATACGAAAGGAAGTCAGAAAGTAAGGTTCCCAACTAATTAATTTTTTTAATACTTTATTTTTACAAAAGTGCTTACATATTTCATAAAGATACATCCTTACACTATTTTTCAACATACTTAGTTCCCTTCTTTATTGTGGCACTTATCTAGGCGGAAGATTCATGAATCAAAAAGTAGGATCTTGCTTACGAAGCCATTTTTGCACTTTGACACCTACATCTGAATCACCAACTTCGTGATGAGCGATTTCATTTAGATGAAGGTGTCAAGGATAAAGTGCAAAAGGATGAGCAGTGCAAAGGATGCAAAAAGAAGTGCAGAAAAATTCCCACTCTCTACCGACAGGGTTTTGATTCATGGATCTTCCGTCTAGATAAGTGCCTCAATAAAGAAGAAGATTATGTTAAAAAGTAGTGTAAGGATGTATCTTTATGAGATATGTAAACACTTTGGTAAAAATAAAGTATTAAAAAAATAAATAATGGAACTTACTTTCTGACTACCCTTCGTACAAAAATTACACGTAATAAAAAGATATAAGTGGATGCTTTGCGCATTGATTTTTAACGTCTAGATTAATAATATGTAACGTTGAAATATAATGAAATATGTGTAATACTAATTACGATTTGTGTAATAATATGACAGCCGAATGGAATCAAGCTGATTTTTTGAGAGAGCGGAAAAAAAGGCGAACGGAAGTAAAATTATTCTGCTACCATCACACTCTTGCACATGCTAGAACTTAATTAATCCACATGAAACAAGTAGATTTTCGTAGCTCTTGTTATTTCACTTTTGGCTTTGTTTCATCGAACACGATATAGAAAATCTTGCCGTTATTTATTACATTTTTTCGAGCAGCTTTGAAAGCATTGTTTTATTCTTCTTTTTCTCATAGCTCTCTTGCATTATGAAGATTAGTGTATAAGATATACGGAGTAAAAAACGACCTATATATATATTTCACGTACTCGTTAACGATCTACTTAATATTAAAGTTCAATCACGACCGTAAGAGTAAGACGTCGAGTTAATTATTAAGAGATTGCTTATAAAGAATTGCTTATAGAGAGGTAATGTGGAATAATATATTATTATTATCCTATTATATATTGTGCAACTCTCAATTCGCAGAAATATTACAATTCTTTACATCACAATCAAAACAGCATTAATTATATGATGCTGAGGTTGTTTTCTATGAAATTAAAAAATATTTGACGTGATTCGTCTGCATTTACTGTAACTATAAGCATTTTTACTTACAACTTTTACTTAAAGAGTGTATGTTACACATCGTAGATATTAGAGTAACATGTAATCTATAGGAAAAAAAAGTCAATGTGATTATGTGAATATGCCCCTGGCATTAGAAGGCAATTTGCGTAGAGATAGTTAATGCAAATTATATGTCTCATTTAGAAGGAAAATAAAATTTCATTTTGCAAGCCTAATGTATTTCACTTTGACATTCCTTCTATAAAATATTCAGGGAAAATAATACACAAATCATATTAATTAGAGACAAAATAGTATATACTGAAGATTTAAGTGATACGTGATAAAATACTCATTTTATAATTTTTTTTTCTATCAATATTTTATCTTGGTAATTTACGATGTACAATAATTTTATGATTTTATTAGTCATTTATTTTTATAAATTGCATTTTTTATTTATTCAAAGTGCATTTTTATATTCTTTTTTTTTCTTTATTCAAAGAATACTGTAGTCATTGTCAAGTCATTCATAACAATCATAATTCTTGCCTTAGTAGACAAAGAATTAAATTTGTGCACTGAAATATGTAGATAATGCTTCAAAGGATATCTACATTTTTAAGTGGTAGATTTCGTTTGTATTGAGCTCTAATGCATATTCCTTTCTGCATCAAATGCAATTTGCACATTCCACTTGACTTATTATCGACTTAGATTAATTAATATAACTAAAAGCGAACTAAATAGTTTTATCGAATCTCTTTTGTGCATATTGTATAAATATATAATTATATACAATTAAAAGATTGTTAGTGATTTTTGTATCATGATTTTTGTAAGGTATGAACTTGATCCAAACGTAAGAAATTTTTACGTCATTCAAGAACTACCATAAATATCTCACTTAATTGTATATGTGGCTGTAAGAATTCTTTATGAATAAAGATTGTTGTAGAAATGGACAAAATTTTCTTTGAGTCTAATATAATAAATATAAAATATATTTATTTGTTTCTAAAGATTCAATACAAATATGTAATAAGAAGTAGAAAAATATATTTCACACATATGTAGGTATATAGATATATATTCATGTATGTATAATATTCCGCATCTTTTTCTTTATATAAATTATGAAGGAGAGACACACACATCAAATTTCAATAGCCTGTATTTTGTAGCACAAAATAAAAAATGTGTCATTAATATTTAAGAACGGCTCTCAAACTGCAACAGAAGTATATTATCTTCACAAATCTGATAATAAAAGGTAAAAAGTCATAATTTTATGCATTTCAATATTCATTTTGTCAGCATTCATTTGATATATACATAGTAAACTTTTTGAAAACTTACCAATTTCCTGAATGCAATAAATCAAAACCTTCATTGATTTTTTCAAAAGAAAAATTATGTGTAATAAATTCATCAAGAATCAATTCTTTTGATAGATATTCCTCTACCAATTTTGGTATGCTTTGCTTTGATTTCCATCCGCCAAATGCAGAACCTTTCCACACTCGTCCTGTAACCAACTGGAATGGTCTAGTACTGATCTCTTGCCCACTTGCAGCTACTCCTATTATTATGGATGTACCCCATCCTTTGTGGCAAGATTCTAATGCAGCCCTCTAAAAAATCAATTTTTTAGAATAGGACTATTGTATGTGGAACAAAATTTTTCAAACACATACCATAGTATTTACATTTCCAATACATTCAAAGGTATAATCTAATCCACCATCAGTCATCTCGATTAACACTTGCTGAATAGGTTTATTATAATTCTTAGGATTGATAAATTCTGTACATCCAAAAATTTTAGCTGTAAATGAATACACAATATTAATGAAATTTTATTATATTTATTATTGTAGAATTTTACAAGAAAAATATAGGTACATTTGGGCATTAATTTCTATAAAAAGTTTATTTTAATTATTGCATTACACAATCTTATTAAATAATTTTACCTTGCTCAAACTTGACTGGATTAATATCTATTCCGATGATACAAGATGCACCAGCTTTCTTGCAACCAAATGCTACAGCAAGCCCGACAGCTCCTAAACCCCATATAGCACAAGTACTTCCAGGCTCTACCTTTGCAGTATTTAAAGCTGCACCATAGCCTGTAGATATTCCACAACCTAACAGGCATATTTTGTCTAATGGTGCTTTAGAATTAATCTATAATATTTGTAACAGTAATATATTGAATTTTTGCTCTATTTTTTTGAAGAGCATTTTTCTATTAATATTAATATAAATTATATATATTATAAATACCTTTGCAAGAGAAATGTCAGCTACCACTGTATATTCAGAAAAGGTGGAACAACCCATAAAATGTGCAATTATTTGTCCCTTACATGTAAAGCGAGATGTGCCATCAGGCATTAAACCTTTACCTTGAGTTTCGCGAATTTTGCTGCATAAATTTGTTTTTGGTGATTTACAGAATTTACAATTGTTACACTGAGGAATATAAAGTGGTATAACATGATCACCTGCAAATATTTGTATAAATAGCATAATTAAAGAAATGTTAACTAAATATAATGTAATCAACATACGGGATTGAAGATTTATTATGATATAATTTATAACAGTTTATAAAAAAATTCTTTATAATGCTTTAATCAAGTTTACCTGGCTGAAACTCAGTAACACCCTCTCCAACACTTTCTACAATGCCACTGCCTTCATGGCCAAGTATACAAGGAAATATTCCTTCTGGATCTAATCCATCTAGAGTGTAAGCATCTGTATGACAAAGTGCTACAGCTACTATTTTAATTCGGACTTCATGTGCCTTTGGTGGTGCTACCTCAATTTCTTCTAAAGATAAAGGCTCCTTTTGTCTCCATGCTACTGCAGCTTTACATTTGATAACCTGAAACAATAATATTCCATTAATAAAATAAATTAAAATTATTTTTCTAATGACTATTTTAGTACTTTAAGTATTTTTTATATATAAATTTTATCAAATATTATTAATTACAATAAACACTAAAATATTTGATTAAATTAGGGAACTGGATAATATATGATTATAATATTTATTTTATGAAAATTTTCTCATATATCAGATTTACTTTTTTTATATTAAGATATATTAAGTAGGTAATTCCAAATAAATATTTTATTAATAGATAATGAGCATATTTTAAGGAAAGTATAATAAAATTTCTAAAAATATACCTGCAATTCAATATGGAAAAAATTAAATTTATTATCACGCATATTATCATACATAGAATTTGCAATAGTATAACATAATAATTTTGTCTTTGCTTTTTTTAAGTACATAATTGTTTCCATTAATATATATAATGACCTTCCTTTATATGTATGTAAATTGTAAGTTGTAAATTAAATCATTTTTTATTAAGTTCATGTTTTTTTATCCTATTTCATCTTTTTTAATATATAAATTCTCTCTCTCTCTCTCCTTCTATATATATATATTGGCACTTTATTTAAAGATTTAAACATATACAGGGTGAGTCAATAACAATTGCCATCTGAAATAACTTGTTATTTATTGATTTTAGAAAAACCTATTTTATATAAAATATGTTGTATTTAATGAGACTCATCGAACAAGTATGCTTGTATTTTTTGAGATATCAAGGTAACTTTAAATTTTTTAAATAACACCTCGTATTTTTTTAGTACTGTGTTGTAGCCAATAAAAAGACGAATTTAATGATCTGTAACAAAATGACCTTGAAGTGACTTATTCTTAAAATATGCATCATTTCTTTTAACTTCTGTGTTAGTAGAACGATTACAATCTGGAATACTAGTAAGGTTAGTTCTTTGTGCTTATGAACAATATTCATATTTGCTAAGTCAATGTCAAATTATTTGAAATTATAAGAATCTATCACTTCAGTAACTCTGAATCAATATTATTGAATAGTACACGCGATAAGAAAATGCGATATACAAATGTGAAAAAAGTTGATATATGCTGGTTTATAATAAGTAAAAAAATACTGTGCCTACAATAGCTCTCTATGCAAGGAAATTTGCTAATCGGCAATATCCGTTGCATCATAAATTTTGAAAATTTATTTAAAACTTTATAAAAAACCGAGTTTTAAAAATGTAAAATGTTTTTACAGAAAAAATGCAACAAATAAAGTAGCAAAAGTTGCTATTTCAGCATCTATAGCCATGTTTTGAGAGGGTAAGGTCATTTCAAGGTCACTTTGTTACAAATCATTAAATTTGTTTTTTTTCATTGGCTACAACATAATACTAAAAAAAAAGAAAAAAGAAAGCCATTTAAAAAATTCAGTCATCTTATATCTCGAAAAATATAAGACATACAAAAAGTGAAATATTTTTGTTCGATGAGCCTCATCAAATACAACACAAATATTTTACATAAAAGTTTTTTCTACATAAAAGTTTAAAATCAATAAATAACAAGTTATTTCTGATGCCAATTATTATTGACCCACTATGTATGATATGTGTATGTGTATATATATATATATACACACATACATTTTATATATATATATATATTATCAATATACATATATGTGTGTGTGAGAAAAAAGCAATTTATTAAGCTGTTTATTTATTGATATTTTTTATTAGAATATCTTCATAAAATGTAGTTTTATATTAAAATAATACAGTATGAATATGTTAAAGAATGTTAAATAATGATTACATAAATATGTTAAGAAAATAAAAATAAAAAAAATGAATTAATTTAATACATATAAAGCGTATAAATTAACAAATTAAATTAGTACCTTTTTAGCCATGTCCGACATTATCTTTTCTTAAATGTATCACACACTAGTTCTAGTTAAAATGCGCTTCGTTTATTTAGAATTAAACAATAAACGAGTAAGAAATGTTAATATAGCACCGTATGCATTTAAGGTATAATTTCATGCAGCGAAGCTTCGCTGGCGAAGTTCCCCCACTCTGCCGAAAATGAAGCCAGCGAAGGAATACTCATAGTTCGATACTACCCAACATTAGCGAAGCTTCGCTGGCGAAATCCCCCACTCCGCCGAAAATACACGTAGTCAGCGAAGGAAGCTCATAGTTCGACCTATTCAACTATCAGCGAAGAATAAGAAAGAATAAGTATAAGAAAGAATAAGTATAAGAAAGAATAAGTATTAGTATAAGAATTAGTTTATGAATAAGTATTATACTTTTAATATAACATTTTTATAAATATCCATTCAGTCTAAAGTAAAAAGATATACAATAAATTAGCTCTGTGTAATATATACGAGAGAGGTAAATTAATTATAACGAGCATTTCGTGTAAATTTACATAAAATGATATGATCTGTGAGAACTAAACTTAAATCATGTCGAATAATAAACGGAAAATGAAATGCAAGAGCACGGTGTAATGACTTTTCAAAAAGTTTTTTTTATTCGTTTTTATATAAACGGTTTATTATAAATTATTATTAACTTGGACGATCATATTGCCATGGCACTGCTCCCTCATTATTAAAATAGCGACAAAATTCATTGCGAATGTTTATGCATTGTCGAGCACTCATGTTAGAACTACAATTTGTAATTTCCTTGAACGCGCAGCCATTTTCCATGATGCATCGCCAAGATCCTGCTTTAAAGCCACTTGGATTGCGTGGATCGTCGGAGTCGACCATATCGATAGGTACGTATTCGTTTGCATCATGTCGCTTTTTCGAAGCCAATTGTGCACGCACACAGTTGCCTGAACCATTCTCACGGCACTTTTAGGACTGGCGACAATTGGCTTTCTATATATTCGCCACTGACTGGCAAGTATACCAAAGGTGTTTTCTATTAATCGTCTCGCTCGACTTAAACGATAATTAAACACTTCTTGTTCCGGTGTCAATCCTCTACCCGGGTACGGACGAAGCAAATATGGCTTCAAAGGGAAGGCTTCGTCTCCCACAAGACAGTACGGTAAAACAGGACTACCTGAAATAGCAGTTGGCTGCGGAACATTCATGTGACCATTGTCAAAGGCTTTTCCTATAGCATGTCTTTAAAGATGCCACCATCGCTGCGTCGTCCGTATGCTCCGATGTCCACAAAACGGATGATGTAATTCGCATCGCAGATGGCCATCAAGACTATACTGTGGCTATGTTTATAATTGTAATATGTTGATCCGGCGTTATTGGGACACTAAAACAGAAAATTTTCATTTCATTTGCTTTGTAGAGAATAGGGTTCGATTGTGTATCATGCAATGTAATAACAATTACAAAAATGAGCAAATTTTTTAAGTTTAGTTCTCACAGATCATATCATTTTATGTAAATTTACACGAAATGCTCGTTATAATTAATTTACTCACCTCTCTCGTATATATTACACAGAGCTAATTTATTGTATATCTTTTTACTTTAGACTGAATGGATATTTATAAAAATGTTATATTAAAAGTATAATACTTATTCATAAACTAACACTAAAGCATGATCTAATTGATTAATAATTTAATAAATTTGCTCATATTTATAATTTCTACTACATTGCATACATAATCGATGCTCAGGACACTATATGTACATTTTGTATTGATAATCAATGTATGTACGTACTTGGATGACAACATGCTTGTCATCGATAGCTCCAATGCAGTGCGAGAAATTCCATTTATCGAACCCATTGGCTATATCTATCCAATCTTTTTCCTCAAGTCGGCCAGGTAGAACCAAAGGACACAAACTGTCCCAAATTACTGCGCACGTTTCTTGAATAATGTTGCTAGTCGTTTGTTACTCCCACAAGATACTGATGACATCGATGTCATGGAATCACTAGATGCCAGATATCTACAATATTTTATAAATCGAGTATAAAATACTAATAAAATACTAATAAATAAATTCAAGCAAACCTCAATGTCAGTGCTAAGCGTTTGGCTGGGGAGATGGATTCCCGAACAACATCCTGCTTCTGTAGATTTGCGCCGACAATTTCTAATAATTTCTCCAACTGAGTTGCACTCATTCGAAAGTAATTATGAAAACGAAGGTCTTCTAATTTTAATTCCGGGATTGATGCAAAATAAAAACTTTTTTCTTTGCGACTTTCGAAAATGGGTGCTACCCAATACTTTTTCTTCGCATATTTTCGTTTTTTATTTTCCATATGATGTATCACAGCAGCTATTGCGGCTACACGTCGTCTTTTAATCGTTTGTTCTGCTATTACTGCAATTACACATTTAAGCTGTTCCACGTATTGGCTATCCATCTTTTGGCCTTAACAACACTTCGCGGGGTTTTTAAGATTATTTCACCGGGTGGTGAAGTTACGCCTTCAACCTCTTATAGAAGTTATATGACGTCTCAATAAATCTTAATCTTAATCTTAAAATAAATCTTAATCTTAAAACTCGTAAGAGCGTAGCGAAAACACGTCCGCCCTTGTCCTAGGACAAACTCAATATAAACAACGCAATAAAATCTAGGTTAGTTAGCTTCGCTGCCTTCGCTGGCGAAGCTTCGCTCCATGAAAAGGTAAGAAGGCCTAGCGAAGGAGCGTTTGAACGCTGGTTTCGTTTTCGGCAGAGTGGGGGAACTTCGCCAGCGAGAGGGCTTAGCGAAGAGTGTTCCTTCGCTGGCTTCGTTTTTGGCAGAGTGGGGGAACTTCGCCAGCGAAGCTTCGCTGCATGAAATTGTACCTTTATACATGTAACGCAGCCGTAGCAGAGTTACGCCACAGAATAAGTATACATAGTAGTGACCACGGTCTTACAATGTAAGACTTACATAGGGTGCGTTCGGGGAGACGCTATTAGTAGAGACACAGTATAAGTATATACAGTAGCGGCACTTCGCAATTTTATGCGTCTCCAATTTGTAGTGCGCATGCGTAAGTTTATCCTACAGAGAATATGGCTGCCCCCATGTAGCAATTAGACCTAACCTCTACGCGATCTCGGTACTTGGATCGGTACCCCCGTACGAAAAAAGACTACAAGAATACGAAAAAACTACTGATATAATAATAATTCTTCAATAATATATTATTGTTATACCAGTAATTTTTTCGTATTCTTGTAATTTTTTTTTCGTAAGGGCCACAAGAAATAATATGAAAGTAAAGAGAGGTGGTGGATTCTGTTGTGCAATGAAAAATTGCAAAAATATTTCTGGACGAGTGGCTGGGCTTAGTTTCTTTTCGTTTCCACGTGATTCGGAAAGGTATGAACAATGATAAATTTGTTATTAACATTAAATCTTTATTATAAGTCTTAAAAATTTCTTTATTTATATTTATACAGGGTGTCCGGAGTCAATCGCATCACCCGTCGTATGCTGATACAGCAAGTTAAACCGAGTAAGAAAGTTCTCTACCGTTTTGCGATCTTCGCAATAATTAATGAGAAATAAATTAAACAAGATCGGCCAATACGCGCGAGTTCAAGCGCGCGGCGAGAAGAGACAGCCCACACGGGGGTCCAACGTTATGCATTGCTCATATTTATCCATTGTCCTTTGTAGAGTGCTCCTCCCCGCTTTGTCGTGTGCGTAACAACCGCGTAAACATTAGGCTTTTATTTTCGCCGCGCGACAAGAATCACGTAAACAGTAGGAGGTCTCTTCTCGCCGCGCGCTTTTACTCGCACGGATTGGCCGTTCTTTTTTATTTAATTTCTTATTAATTATTGCGAAAATCGCAAAACGGTACAGGACTTTCCTACTCAGTTTAACTGCCTCTACCTGCACACGACGGGTGATGCGGTTGACTCCGGACACCCTGTATATTTGGATTTTTTAGGGCACAATTATGGTTAACGAATTGTGGACGTACTATTAATACCTCATCAATACAAAATTATCGTGTTTGTGGCAATCACTTTCAAGATTCGATGTTCTTAAATAATTTAAAAAATCGTCTACAGCCACATGCAGTTCTGATAATAGATCCATTAACAGATAATAATTCTAATAATTTGTTATCAATTTCTAATAATGAAATGTCATGTCCAAGTAGTAAAAATAAGAATTTTATTTTAACTTCGTAATTTTTTAATATATATTTAGGTTAAAGATAATAAGCTATACTTTTTTGTAGATATGTGTTTAACTAATGAAATTATAAATCAAGAACTTCAAGAAGAACAAGAAGATCAACAGTTGCAAATTGAATACAATAAGGAAAACAAAGAAACACAAACAGGTCCTATATTAACAAATAATTCGCCACGAAAACGAATATTAAAGAAAAAAATTATTTATTTGCGTAAAAAATTACAAAGAAGAGATGACAAATTACAAAGAGTAAAACAACAATTAGAGCAAAAAAAAAATAAGTGTTCTGTTGAAGAATATTGCAATATGACGGATCAAATGTTACCACCAACCATTGCTACTTTTGTGAAAAAGCAGGTACAGTTTAATCATAAGTTATTAAAGGGTAGGAGGTATTCTAGTACATTTAAAAAATTTTGTTTAAATTTGTATTTGAATGGAGCCAAAAGTTATAACTTCTTGAGACAACAATTCTGTTTGCCAAGTGTGAGAACTCTTCAGCGTATGATTCAAAACTTACAAATTCGTCCAAGATTAAATGATTTTGTTTTTGATTTCTTAAAAATAAAAATGAACAATTTAAATTCTTTACATAAGTACTGTATTTTATGCATAGATGAAGCATTAATAAAACCAAATTTATATTACAATATAAGTAAAGATGAAGTTATTGGTTTTGAAGACTTGGGAGAGGGAAAATCAGAATTGCCTGCATGTAATGTAGCAGTATTAATGCTCAAAGGAATGTGCAATAACTGGAAACAGCCTTTGGCATACTTTATTCTTCATTCTACTTTTCCTTGTAACACCCCCGCTTTCGCGAGTGCGGCTCGGATTCCGCTCTGTCGAGATCAGGGCTCGTAGGAGGGATCGGCGAGACACAAACTCAGTGTTAGTGTAAACGATTAATTATTTATTTAGATATAGAATGCATGTACAAGTGTGTGTTGTGTGTGTGTGTGTGTGTGTGTATGCGTGTGTACCGTATGAGGTATGAGCGGCGTGGACGCGTGTACAGGTCGCGGGCCCGGTGATTTTACGGGCGCGAGCGGTAATCGAGATCACAATATCGGCACGGGCCGTACGGAACAATAGATACGTATGTGGGCTATGCTCGGGCGAGTTCGAGGCGGAGAATCCCGCAAAACAAAAGAACGGCGTGCGTGTGGTGCAATCAATGCAGGCGGATAATCTATTCAGCGCAACGGCCGGCGGGAACGGGCGGTGACAGTCTTTATTTATTCGTCCGTTCTTACAATTAAAGCCAGTCGTGCATCGGTATTTAAACTTCGTGGAAACTCGAACTGGGTCGACTCGTGTTGTCGCGTTTTTGTATGCTTCCCGGCTCTTTAAAGGCCGTGTTTACGCGGCGAGTGCTAGGCGCGGGACGCTCGGGCACGCGGGCGGGAGCGCGCGAGCGTGTCAAACGGGAAGGAGAGCGCGCGTCGCGAGAGCGCGTCAGCGAGCAGGAGAGCGCTCGGTGCGAGAGCGCGAGGCGCGCGAGCGCGTCAACGGGAAGGAGAGCGCGCGTCGCGAGAGCGCGTCAACCGAGTAGGAGAGCGCTCGGTGCGAGAGCGCGGGGCGCGCGAGCGGGAGGCTCGGCGCGCGTAAATGTCGGTTTTGGTGTAAAGGATTGTTGTAATATTTAGGAACGACGATTAGACGGGAACGCCCGTCAGCGGCAGGTAACTCCCTACCCGTGGATTCTGATCGTCGCGGGGTTGTATTAGGTAGGATATTTCGTATCTTTTGCTGAGAACTCTCAGCGGAGACCGGGTGCGCCCGACCTCGTAGATTCGGTGGGGAATGTGCTAGGAGGCTTCCTCGGAGGTGCCGCAAACTCTCGGCGGAGTCTGGGTGCGCCCAACCTCGGTTTTTCTCTAACGGAAGCTACTGGTTTCTCGGGTTCGTTTCCGGCGCCGTACGGGCTCGGATCGGAGCAGAGAACGGAGTGAGTCTTTTCTCCGTTGGGCCGCTCTTTTTATACCCCGAAATTACCCGTTCGCGTAATTCCGGGAGTAATCGCGGGGCCCGATTGTTTCGGCGTTAATTGTTAAACGCTCGGTCGGATTCGGAGCCGTTCGGGCGGCCCCGGCGGGGTGCGGGCGGGACCGTCGCTCGGCGCTTTCCGACGGAACTCGGAGCGGTTCGGTGCGCCGAGACGACGGCCCGGTATATCGCTGCTTGCGGCCGTTTTAAAGGGCCGCGGTCGTTACGTTTATTAAAGTTTAAAAGGGGCGCATAGCGCCGCTGCATCGCGCCCGGCTGATGTTCGCCGGGCCGCAGCCTTCCGGCGGATCGACGGCCGGGTAACGATCGTCAGGGGGGGATCGTTACATCACCCCCCTTCTAGTGATATGCCTGAATTTGAGGCATTTTCATGCTATTTTCCGGTGGTATCGGAGTTGGTCCGTCCTTGAGAACCGTAGCACCCGTGGGGGGTGCGCGCCTTATACTTCCTGGAGACGTGCACGCAGAAATGGGGAACGTCTATGATGACCCCTGGCTCAATCTGCACCGGTATTGGCGGCGGGGGCAGCGGACCGGCGGGCATCAATAATGCCGTTCGCTCGACGGCGGTGTCGGTTGTTGTGGCGGTGGTTGACGGGCCGGCGGTGGACGAGGCGGCGGTGGACGGGCCGGCGGTGTGGCTCGTCCTCGAGGTCGCTTGGGTGGCGGTGGCGGTACCGTCATAAGCATCTCCTGCTTTTTCCGGTTGATGTGGTCGGAGCGCTGGATTATCGTCCCGACCTTTAGAGCTCGTGGTTGATGCGTCGGCGCCGGTGTATGCGGCGGATGGTTGGTCCTGGGTGGTAATGGCAGTGCCTGGTCCCAGTACTCCGGTTCTCCTAGCAGCTCGTTGATCGCAGTGATTATGTCTATATTCTCGGACATTTTCGTAGCGAATGATCGGTCGGCGGGCCGTTTTAGTCCTCGTCTCCGGTGTCGGCTTGGTCGGTAGGGGGGGGGGGAGCTTGCCGTCGACCCCGGTATTATTGTTTTTGTTTAGCTCGCATCCTTGAGCGGCTTTTAAATGTTCGATGTGTATATGCCGATACCATTTTCCGTGGCGGCTGCGCAGATCTACTATTACCGGTGAGATGATGCGGCGTACTTCGAGCGGTCCGATAAACTTTGGCGCGAGTTTTGCATTGAAAGCGTCGGCTTTCCTTGAGAGTAGATGTTCTCGTTTCCAAACCCACTCGCCGAGCGCCGGTCTCCAGTCGCGTCGTCGGAGGTTGTAGTATCGTTCCTGCCGTTGAAATGCGCGCGCGAGTTTCACGCGCACTAGTGCATATGCGTCGTTTAATCTTTGCGGCAGCGTTGCGGGGTCCGTGCCTCCTGTTCGCGTCCCGTCTCCTGGGTGTGGCGGGCATGGTTCACGGCCATAATTGAGATATGCCGGTGAGAAGCCGGTAGCGTCGTGTGTCGCCGTATTGTAGGCGAATTGCAGGGCCGGTAAATTCTCGTCCCAGTCCCGATGGTTTTTGTCGACGAATTGGCTAATCATCGTCTTCACGGTGCGGTTGGTTCGCTCGACCGGATTGCAATGCGGCGAGTATTCTGGGGCTGTCCGATGTTTAATGCCGCATTCTTTCAATCGAGTCTCGAATTGTGCTGACTTAAATTGCGTCCCGTTATCGGAGAGGATGGACTCGGGTCGTCCGTGCCGCAGGATGATCCGTTCGGTGATAGTTCGGGTGACGCTTGATGCGGTTGCTTTTCGTAACGGCGCCAGTTCGGCCCATTTGGTAAAGCGGTCTTGCATGACGAGAAGCCATGTGTGTCCGGTTTTTGACCTTGGGAGGGGCCCCACGAGATCGATCGTGACTTGCTCCCACGGTCGTTCGATGTTGGTCGCGTGCAAGCTTCCGGCGGGTGGCGTTTGGACGACCTTGTGCGCTTGGCAATTCTCGCAATTGCGCACGTACGTCGCGATCTCGCGCATCATCCCGGGCCAATGGTATATTTCCGCGATCCGAGCGATCGTCTTGGCTACTCCCAGGTGTCCGGCGGTCGGCGCGTCGTGGTACCGTTGCATCACCTCCTCCCTGTTTTCCCTCGGCACGCAGGTTTTCCACTGTTCTTCGGTCGGATGCTCCTTAAAATCGAGGCTGTGTAACACGTGCCGGTATAGTTTATTCTCGGCGACGCGGTAATCCGGATGGGCGGCGGGCTCGCGCTTGACGGCATCGTACAGGCGTCGATACCAACGGCATCGGAGCGGTCTAGCGGTGCAGAATTTCGGGCTGTCGCGAGAGTGCGTCGGCTACGCGATTCAGGATACCTCGGCGATACTTCACTTCACAATCATATTGCTGGAGTTCGAACAGCCACCGGGCGAGTCGCCCGGTGGGCGCTTCTAGCTTTTGCAACCACTTCAGGGACTGGTGGTCGGTAATCACGGTGAAGTGGTACCCCTCGAGGTAGCCCTTCATCCGGCGGATCCCCCAAACTACCGCGAGGCATTCAAGTTCGGTCGCGCTGTAGTTACGTTCTGCCCCGTTCAGCGTGCGGCTCGCGTACGCGATGACGCGTTCGCCCTCCTCGTAGTTTTGTGTTAGAACCGCTCCGAGGCCGTCGGTGCTAGCATCTGTTTGTAGTACAAACGGGCGCGAGAAATCGGGGCAGGCGAGCACGGGGACGGAGACGAGGGTTCGCTTTAGTTCGCGAAACGCGTCGCTCTCGGCCGGGCCCCAGGACCAGCGTGCGTTTTTCTTCGTTAAGCGGGTGAGCGGCGCGGCTACGGATGAGAAACTCGCGATAAACCGCCGGTACCACGACGCCATTCCCAGGAATTGCCGTACTTGTTTCACGGTCGTTGGTTCCGGCCAGTTGTTTACCGCGCTGACCTTCTCGGGATCGGTGCGGATTCCGTCCCGGTCGACGACGTGCCCGAGGTATGTTAATTGCCCGACGCAAAACCGGCATTTTTCGGGGTTGAGTCGGAGATGCGCGTCGCGTAGGCGGCGGAACACTTCGGCGAGCAGCTCTAGATGTTCGTCAAACGTTCGGCTTAGGATGATAATGTCGTCTAAATAGACGAAGACGTGCGGCTCGAGGGCCGGCCCTAATATGGTGTCAAGTAATCGCTGAAAGGTGGCGGGCGCGGAGTGGAGGCCGAACGGCATCACCGTGAACTGGAACAAACCTCTCCCTGGAATGGTGAATGCCGTGATCGGGCGGCTTGCGGCGTCCAGCGGTACCTGCCAGTACCCGTTCTTGAGGTCGAGGGTCGTTAGATATCGGGCCCCTCGGAGTTTATCCAGTGTGGCCGTTACTTGCGGTAAAGGATATGCATCCTTTTCGGTGACCTCATTCACCCGGCGGAAGTCGATGCAGAACCTATGTTTCCCGTCCTTCTTCTTAACTATTACGACCGGTGAGCTCCAGGCGCTATGTGATGGTTCAATGACACCGGCCGCCTCCATTTCGTCGACTTCGCGGTCGATTATTGCCTGCATGGCTGGGTTACGTGGCCGGTAGCGCTGCTTGATAGGTGTCGGGTCCCGGAGTCGGATGGTGGCTGGTCGTGGTGGTTGGTCCTTGTATGGTGGCGAACTTTCCCAGCTCTGTCTCCAGGAACTCCTGGAGCCGTTGTTGCTACTGTTGAGTGCACGGTGCGAGTCCGCCGGCTGTGCTGCATCTCGGCGCGGCCCGGTTTGCCGGTGGTCGTCGCGGGGGCGGTATCGCGATCCCGGTGCGGGCCCACAGATCGATGCCGATGAGCACCGCGCTCTCAAGGGCCGGTAGGATGGCGAAATCGTGTTGGTAAGTCCGCCGCTGGATCCGAATCGGCAGCCGTATGATGCCGGGAATATCGGCCGTGGCGCCGTTTGCCATCTGTATTTGGCCTTCGTGCGGCATCACGTGGTATCCTTCTTGTCGGAGCTCATCGGCGGTTATCTCGTTGATGAACGAGATCTCGGATCCGGTATCGATGAGCGCCGAGTATTCGTGCTGGTGGATGTGTATGGCGAGGTGCGGTCGCGGCGTGTAGTTTAGGCGGACGTCGGGGTGCTGGTCTCGGCCGCGACGCCCCCGGCCTGTTCGGCGTTTCCCGGCGGGTGGCACTCTTTAGTAAGCACTCCATCGCGGCCGCATTGCGAGCAGAACTTTTTCGCCGGCTTCTTGCAATGGAATCGCGTGTGTCCCCTCTGCTTGCATCTCCAGCAACATTCTTCCTTGTTGTAGGTCGCGGCGACGTAGGCTTTCGGCGGGTTGGCTGGGTCGCTCTTGCGCACGTCACGGCGTTGCCGTTCGATCTCTTCGTACTCGGCGGCCCGAGCTTGTAAGTCGGCGACGCTGGTGGCTTCGTCGTATCGCACGTAGATTTTATAATCCGGATGCATGTTCTCATACAGTCGCTCGAGCTGCTCGCTTCGTGTGGAACCTCCGGCGCGGCGTATTAGCGTCAGCAGGTCGGTCGCGTACTTGTTGAAACTTTCGCCCGGTTTTTGGCGCCGGTCGGTGGCTTCCCGGCGTAGCGTGGCCTGGTACCGGCGGGGTAAGTAATTCGCGCGGAACGCCCGCTCGAAATCTCCCCAACTCTGCCAATCGTCCCGGTTGTTCCGGTGCCATAGGAGGGCGTCCCCCCGCATTAATTCCGGAAGCCCTTTTAGCATCTGCTGGTCTGGAAAACCGTACGCGGTTTTTAATTCCTCCACGCGTTCGAGGAACGCTATCGGGTCGCGTCCGTCGAAGTGGCATCCCCACTTCCGGATCTGGTTGATCGACTTCGTGTCGTTCGATGCATGGGCCGGCGTTCGGACGGTAGGGTGGTACGGGGAGCGTGATGTTGATGGGCGTTCTGGGGGCTTCGCGCGCGTCCGCGAACGTCTCTGTGCTCGTGCCCGCCGCGGCGGTCGGTTCCGCGTCCGCGAGAACTTCCGGATGGGCCTCTAAGTACGTCCGGACTCGGCGTCGGTTATCGTCGAGGTTGCCGGAGGCGTCAATTCCGTGGGTAGCGACAAACGCCGCGAGATCGCTTTTCGGTAAGTCATAGATCCACGCCCTCATTTTGTTCATGCGTCCTATGCTATGGTCTGTGTCTCGCGCGGATCGGTCAAGTCAGGTCCCTGTTCGGGCGCCAATGTAACACCCCCGCTTTCGCGAGTGCGGCTCGGATTCCGCTCTGTCGGGATCAGGGCTCGTAGGAGGGATCGGCGAGACACAAACTCAGTGTTAGTGTAAACGATTAATTATTTATTTAGATATAGAATGCATGTACAAGTATGTGTTGTGTGTATGCGTGTGTACCGTATGAGGTATGAGCGGCGTGGACGCGTGTACAGGTCGCGGGCCCGGTGATTTTACGGGCGCGAGCGGTAATCGAGATCACAATATCGGCACGGGCCGTACGGAACAATAGATACGTATGTGGGCTATGCTCGGGCGAGTTCGAGGCGGAGAATCCCGCAAAACAAAAGAACGGCGTGCGTGTGGTGCAATTAATGCAGGCGGATAATCTATTCAGCGCAACGGCCGGCGGGAACGGGCGGTGACAGTCTTTATTTATTCGTCCGTTCTTACAATTAAAGCCAGTCGTGCATCGGTATTTAAACTTCGTGGAAACTCGAACTGGGTCGACTCGTGTTATCGCGTTTTTGTATGCTTCCCGGCTCTTTAAAGGCCGTGTTTACGCGGCGAGTGCTAGGCGCGGGACGCTCGGGCACGCGGGCGGGAGCGCGCGAGCGTGTCAAACGGGAAGGAGAGCGCGCGTCGCGAGAGCGCGTCAGCGAGCAGGAGAGCGCTCGGTGCGAGAGCGCGAGGCGCGCGAGCGCGTCAACCGAGTAGGAGAGCGCTCGGTGCGAGAGCGCGGGACGCGCGAGCGGGAGGCTCGGCGCGCGTAAATGTCAGTTTTGGTGTAAAGGATTGTTGTAATATTTAGGAACGACGATTAGACGGGAACGCCCGTCAGCGGCAGGTAACTCCCTACCCGTGGATTCTGATCGTCGCGGGGTTGTATTAGGTAGGATATTTCGTATCTTTTGCTGAGAACTCTCAGCGGAGACCGGGTGCGCCCGACCTCGTAGATTCGGTGGGGAATGTGCTAGGAGGCTTCCTCGGAGGTGCCGCAAACTCTCGGCGGAGGCTGGGTGCGCCCAACCTCGGTTTTTCTCTAACGGAAGCTACTGGTTTCTCGGGTTCGTTTCCGGCGCCGTACGGGCTCGGATCGGAGCAGAGAACGGAGTGAGTCTTTTCTCCGTTGGGCCGCTCTTTTTATACCCCGAAATTACCCGTTCGGGTAATTCCGGGAGTAATCGCGGGGCCCGATTGTTTCGGCGTTAATTGTTAAACGCTCGGTCGGATTCGGAGCCGTTCGGGCGGCCCCGGCGGGGTGCGGGCGGGACCGTCGCTCGGCGCTTTCCGACGGAACTCGGAGCGGTTCGGTGCGCCGAGACGACGGCCCGGTATATCGCTGCTTGCGGCCGTTTTAAAGGGCCGCGGTCGTTACGTTTATTAAAGTTTAAAAGGGGCGCATAGCGCCGCTGCATCGCGCCCGGCTGATGTTCGCCGGGCCGCAGCCTTCCGGCGGATCGACGGCCGGGTAACGATCGTCAGGGGGGGATCGTTACATCCTGCTACTAAACTAGCATCTGTTATAATTCAAAGCATCAAAAAATTACAAGAGATTGATTGTAAAATAATTGCATTTGTTACCGACATGGGTGGAAATTTCATGCAAATGGCTAAAGCATTGAGAGTTACCGAGAGCTCACCGTTTTTTATTGTTAACGAACAACAAATTGCATACTTTGTTGATCCACCACATACTATAAAAGCTATTCGAAATAATTTTTACAAAAATAATATTAAATATAAAGATACATTAATCTTGTGGAAATTCGTTGAACAATTTTACGAAATAGACAAAAGGAATGAAATGAGATTAGCACCAAAACTTACAGATTGTCATGTTGCTCCTAATAATTTTCAGAAAATGTAGGTTTGCTATGCAACACAAGTTCTGAGTGCTACAGTAGCTGCTGGTCTAGAAAAATTGATAATATCTCGTTTTATTTTAAATGAAGATGCTCTTGTTGCAGTTGATTTTATTCGGAAAATGAATTATTTATTTGACATATTTAATTCCTCAACAGTTGTTCATGCTGTAAAATACAGACAAGCTTTCACTGGGCGAGATTATCAAATACAATTTCTTATGGAAATAAAGGAATATTTAAATCATTTAACTGTATTTACAAAAAAAGGAACTGATATTTCCAATAAAGTTAGAGTATTGAAATATTGGTGTCAAAATATAAATTCTCTTTTGAAAATATGGGATTACTTGTGCAATACTGCTCCTGAAATTAAATTTTTATTACTCCGTCGTTTCAATCAAGATTCAGTAGAGAATTTCTTTAGTAAAATTCGAGCTATGAATGGTAATGCTTTTAATCCCACACCGATACAAGTCTGTTATACTTTTAGGAAACTTTTTTCTATAGATTTCTGTACGCCAAGAACAGGAAATTGTGAGCAAGATAACAATGAAATGTTATCAGTATTAACAAATTTTACATCGCAAAATAGTATTTATGTTGAAGACGAAATAAACGAAAGCGAATCTGTACATTTAGATGATCATGATTATCGTCAAATGAATGTCAATGAACAAGATGTATTTCGCTACATTTGTGGGTACATCATTAAAAAATGTTTAAAAAAACACTCATGTGATATATGTATAAATTATGCCAAAGAATATACAGACCTGAACGATACATCATTCTATTGCTTTTTAAGAGCATATAATTCTAGTGACGAAAATCTGTTTGGTAACTTATGTATGCCGAATAATAATTTTATCGTATATATGAAAAATTTTGAAGATATATTTGCTAAAAAAAATTGGAGAAAATATTTTACAAAAATCTATTGTTACTAAATTTATTCAACATTTTAAACAAATTAACTTTAGTCATCCTTGTCAGTACTTTCCACAAGATTACATGATAAAACTTTATGCTAGAGTGCGACTATTTTATACTTTAAAATTCATTAATAAGCGATTTAAATCGCAACTTAATCATAGAAAGTATGTAGTTATACGACATGAGTAAAAATTATAATTTATATATATCGTTTCTGACTCGTTCTGACTCGTTTCTTACTATAATTTTATTGTATTTTTTTGTTTCTTTTAAAAAGTTTATAGATAATTTTATTAAGATATATGTACGTGTTCGATATGTTTGTTTCTTTAAACTCTCTTGTGTTTCTTTTAAAGAATTTATGCATGATTTTATTAAAATGTATGTATGTATGTATATTTTATATGCTTGTTCTTTATGTCAATTTAAAATATATATTTAATATGCTGTTCGTTTTATTAAGTATAACTTAAAAAATTTATTTATATATGTATATTTTTTACAATGTAACAAATACATATTCAAAATTTGAATTTTATGTTTTACTAATTTTATTAAAAGTATTATTTGTTACAGTCTATTTTCATTTAATCTTTTCTAAATAAATATAAATAAATTTATATACATGTATTTTACACAGTATCAATTTCCTCGTAATTTTTTATTTCAGATAACAATTAAAAGGTGTGATCATAATTTAAGAGATAGATAAAAAATATACTTTCTCTCATTCTAATTTATTGCACTAGTTTAGAAATGCAGCGAAAACAAACAAGCTTACAATTATTTTCGTAGCTTATCTAACATTTAAACTCAAGCGCGCGTGTACTATTCTCAAAATGGCGACAGGTCATGTGACTTGAGACACCTACATCAAAGATGCCGACGCTAAGTGCCGCTACTGTATATACTTATACTGTGGTAGAGACCACAGTTGCCACAGACATCTATATGTATACTAGACCGCTAAGGGCCACCGCACAAGCTTTTCTGTAACGCGTTACGTTACGTTAAGTACTGACCCCAAACTTAAATTTGTACGTAATTTTAAACTTTAGTTAATGCACAAAGAAAATCGTAACCGTTTTTGCTACGTTACAGCACTGACTAGATACTATTAAAGCTAGACAGCCCTGGGTAAATTTGCGTGACTGCCAAGTGGGCTCGGTGGGCCCGGAGGTAATTGAAGGACGTTGACATTATCGATCGTTTTTACTACATGAAGGATAACAGATACGAACATTTTATCTTACCACAATCGTACCTTATTACCGACAATGAAAAGTGAAACACACCTACAGTGTAAAAGCTATGGAAAATAATATAATATATGTATTGTGTACTCTTTATATAAAATAAAAAAGATTCGTATTTTAGTAAAAAAATAATCTATTATATATATTTAAATATTATCATCGCGTATTAATTATATATATTATATATATAATTAATTACCAATTATTATAATTACCACAATTATTATAAAATGTAATGGAAGGTACTATAATAATATATAAAAAATATATAAACAAATTAATTATATTAAACCATTGTACATGGATATTTGAATATAATTCTAACCTCTCTGAATATTATTTTTTTTCTGACAATGAGATCGAACATATTGTATTTTATTATTAATAAAAATCTTTTTAGAAATATCTTCTTAGAAATTTATATTTCTTTTTATAATATCTTTTAATAATTATATATATTATACATACATTATATATACATACATACCCCCATAGCAAAAAGAGTCACAGTGATATCACAATCATATTACTTTGTGACGATGAAATATGTCACAATGAAATCACAACGAAGTCATGGTGACATGCGAATGTCCGCTTTGTCACAAGTGTAATGTCTCTATGACATCAATGTGATATGAAATGAAACGTTACAGTGATATAATTTATATATTACAAAATATTTGTATATATATATATTTTTTAAATAGATTTAGTTTATTCAATAACACAATTTACGTTTTTATTTTTAAAATATACATATATATATATATATATATATTCCAGGTACAAACCATATATGTATACTATATTGTGACGTGACGTTTTGTCCGTCTGTCATAAGGGCTGAGAAGCCCGGTTGTGGTCGGTCGCGCGGGCCTCTGCTCTCTCGATTTAGGGAGAAAGAGCGCGCCCCGAGCGCGGGATCGGACGCGATCCCGCGATTTACGTTATTTTTGGCGTCCCGTATTGTGAGAGATACAGATTATAGTTACGGTGGCGGACAAATACGGTCAACGGGATTTCATCCGGTGACGACAAGATGAACGCAACTAACATCGAGGACGAGGGGAGGCCCGATACCGATAATAGGAACACACCAAATAATAATTACCAACTTTTACACCGGGTTACGTTATTTGAGAGAAGAACCACTGCTGTTGTATTTTAAATAACCGCTGTTCACAGGCTTGAAGGAAACATCCAAAGGGAATGTTACTCAAGCGCAAGGAGCGTGAGAGCCCCGATAAGGTGCTACGGCACTGTGTCCGATTCGCGGGTCCGAATTTCCTTCTCGGATGGAACTCGATCCAGAGGGAAATCGACCGGAGGTACATCACACGTATAAAGGACGAGAAGGGCCGGATAAGTTCATACGCCGCCGCAACGGCCGTTTTTCGAGACCTGGAGGTAAAAGGAAGCGAGCGAGAAACCGAGGGCCTGAGACAATAAGCGAAGGCCGCGCTACGACTCTGCGTAATTCGGAAGCGCCACAAATGGCCTTATCACATTAATGTGCCGGCGTGTCTCTTGCGGGCCTTCCGCTTGCCACTTTTCGGCGGACCAGCGTACTTCTTCTATAATTTTGTTGGCACCGTGTGAATAGTTTTCACACTCTAAGCTATCAACTGGTAGTGGAGATTGATCTTTTGTTTGTGCTGACGTATTTATTGAAACTTTTAAAGTGTCCAACAACTGATATCAGATAACTGGTGCTGACGAGGAGAGACTTCTTCTTGTGTGATGTACTAGAACAAAGAAAGTTTTATTAATGTTACTTATCTATTACACAGATAGGCATTGCTATGGAAGTAAAATCTTGAAGTTTAGTCTTCGAAGATGTTACTATAGATTGGCTTGTTTTTTGCAGCGGTTCAGAGTTATTCGATACATGGCACTGTTCGCCATTTTATATATTGAGCTTGCAAGCAGCAATGAAGGAATGAAGGGCAAAAACTATTTTTTTCTTGAAGTTAAAAAGGAGATCGGAAATGTTAAAAGGGGAGGGTAGACCAAGTTTGGATAAAGAATTCACCAGAACTTGCCTCTGGGGGTGTACAGGGGACAGCTCGAAAAATGTGTTCAATATTTTGACAAGGAAAACCGCAGCCACAACTTGGATCATTAATAAGATTGCATCTAAATAAGCTATGATTGAGAGCGTAATGATTTGACCTCATTCTCAAGATAGAGACGATACATTCTCGATTGGCTTTAATCTCATAGAAGACCACCAAGGTTTGACTGAAAATTCTTTAGATTGCTTGAAATATGCAACTCCTTTCTGCAGTGCTTGGAAGTTAAGAATTTCTTTTGTATCACGGATAAATCGTTTGCCGAGTATTTCAAAGAAATCAGAATGGGGCAGAGGTCTCCTCAGTGTTCCTCTCTGTGAGGTAGCCGCATTAGCTAGCAAATCGGCAGTCTCGTTCCCCAAGATTCCCGAGTGAGATGGAATCCATATGATAGTAATGGATAGTCACTTCTTTTTGGCTTCGAACAAAGATTGTTTAATTGAAATAATAATACAGTTCGAAGATGAGATTATAATAGGGGAGGAGACTTCCGTTTCCGGTAGCATAGAGTGTGACACGTGGTGATTGAGCGTGAGCGTTTGACGGCGTGGAGTGAGAGAAAGTGAGAGGTGAGAGAGGAGAGAGTGAGGCGGAGCGAGAGTGGTGGAGTGAGAGTGAGTGGAGGAATCGTGGAACACTGGGTGGAGTAAGGTATAAGGGAGAAAGAGAGGCTTAGCGACGAGGCAGTGAATCGATGACAGTTAGGCACGGAGTACGGAAAGTATAGGGCGGTAGACCGAGATAGCGGGTGGGGCAAGAGTGTTCGGAGAAGAAGCGGTGGGCCGGTAACAGGCACGGAATATAGAGAATATAGAGAGGTAGACTGAGTTAGCGGGAGAGCCAAGTGCGAGGACGCGGGGAATCAAAGATGGCAGAGTCGCTGGGAAGAGACTTAAAGGGCGTGAAGGAGAGAAGAAGTAGTTGCGGGAAGATTGACGAATTATTAAAAAGGAAGAGAGAGCAATCGGGTGAGAGAAGGGAAGGGGAGGATATCTTCAAGAGTTGTAAAAAGACGCCGAGGTCCCCGGAAAAAGGGAGGATGGAGGGGGAAGGGGAGATTTGGGAAATGTTAAAGGGATGGAAAGAGGAAATGGAGGATGCAGCAAAAGAGGTGAGAGGCATGAAGGGATGGAAGGAAGAAATCAGGATGATGAAAGAAGAGGTAAAAGAGGGAATTAAAGAGCAGGGGAAATGGTTAAGAGGGGAGGTAGAGAGGTTGAGAAGGGAATTTAGAGAGAGAGAGAGAGAGGAGTTGGAGGGAGGAAAGAGAAGAGTTGAGGAATTATATCAGGGGGCTGGAGGGGAAGCTTGAGAAGATGGAAAAGGAAAATAAAGGGGTGTGGGAGGAGTTTAAAGTAAAAGGAGGGAACGGGGAGACGGAGAATAGGTTAGTAGGGATAGAGAAAAGAATGGAAGAGAGAGAGAGAGAGAGGAAAGGAAAAGGAATGTCCTGATCAAGGGGGTGGAGGTAAAGGAGGGGAGGAGAAGGGAAGCGATAGAAGAGATTTTTAATTATGTGGGGGTAAAGGCGGAGATAGAGGAGATAAAAAAGATAGGGGGTGAGATGGAGGGAGGGAAGGAAATGTTTGTGATGAAAATAAAGAGCGAGAAGCAAAGAAAAGAAGTATTAGTTAGGAAGAAACATTTGAAGGGTAGGAAAGAGAGAATCATGGAGGATTGGACGTGGAGGGAAAGAAAAATGAGATGGAGATTAGAAGAGATAGCAAGGATGGAGGAGAGGAGCGGGAGAAGGGTCTGGTTAGGTTATGGAAAAATAAGAATAGATGAGATATGGTGGAAATGAGATGAGGAGAAAGAAGTATTGAGGGATGTGAGGGGAAATATAAAAAGTGTTGGACAGGGGGAAGAAAGAGAGGGGAAGGGGGGAGGAATAGGTTAAGGGGAAGGAAAGAAGGATGGCGAAGTAGGAAAAAGGAGAGGGAGTGGAGAGTGGTTTTTGGAATGTGGCGGGACTAGGAAATAAGAGGCGGGACTTTTGGAGGGAGGTGGAGGAATGAGATGTGGTGATTATGTGCGAAACGTGGTTAGATAGGAGAGGTTGGGAGAGGGTGAGGGGTGTTTTGCCAAGGGGATATAGATGGGAAGTGCAGTTAGCAGAAAGAAAAAATAAGAAGGGAAGGGCAATGGGGGGGGTGTTGATAGGAGGTTGATAGTACTAAAGGAGCTGAAGGTGAAGAAAGTTGAGACAATGGAGATGGAGGGGGTAGTAGAGGTTATGATAAAGGTAGGGGAGCTTGAGTGGAGGATAATAGGGGTGTATGTGAAGGGGGACTTAGAAAGGAAATTAGAAAGATTGAGAAATTGGGCGGAGAGGGAGGAGGAGGGCGGCAGGGTGTTGATTGGGGGGGATTTTAATGCGAGAACAGGAGGAGAGGGAGGAGTGGTATTGGAGGGGGAGGAGGTAGGAGGGGGAAATCCAAGGACAAGAGGATTAATAAAGAAGGGAAGGAGTTGATGTGATGGGTGGAAGAGGTTGGGTGGACAATTCTGACCGGGTGTACAGTTGGAGATGAGCAGGGGGAGTGGACGTACACGGGAGGAGGGGGGAGTCAGTTATAGATTACGTGATAGGAGACGAGGAGGTCAGGGATAAGGTGATGGTCTGGAGGTGGGGGATAATATAGACTCTGACCATTATCCAGTTATTGTGAGGATCAAGGGGGGGCAGGGTAGAGAGACAAGGAGAAAGAAGGAGATAACGAATAGAAGATGGGTATGATCGGCAGAGAGGAGGGAAGAGTTTAGGAAGGCAATTGGGGATTTAGAGGAGATAGAGGGAGGTGTGGCAGATACCTGGGTTAAAATGAAAGGCAAGATAAAGAAAGTTATGGAAGGAGGATGTGAGGCAAAGGATAGAGGAAAGAAAAGAGGATGTTGGAATGATGAATGTAAAGAAGAAAAGAATAAGGTGAGGGGGGAGCTAAGGAAGAGAGGGAAGGAGATGGGGAAACATATAGAGAGGCGAAAAGGAAGTATAAAAAATTGACAGAGAGAAAAAGGAAGGAAGAGAATGAGAGATGGGAAAAGGAGCTGAGTGAAATTAAGACGGAAGGCCAGGTGTGGGATGTGGTGAGGAAGGAAAGAAGGAAGAGGAGGAGGGTAAACGAAGATATAAAGATGGAAGAATGGGATAGGTATTTTAGGAATCTATTAGGGGGAGTGGATGAGAAAGTGGTGAGAGGAATGGAAAGGGGAATTAGGGGGGATGAGGAGGGAGAGATAAGTAAGAATGAGATAAGGGCGGTAATTAGGAGGCAGAAAGATAATAAAGCAGTAGGGATGGATGAAATTCCGGCAGAAGTATGGAAATATGGAGGAGAGAAAATGGAGGACTGGGTTTGGAGAACATGTAATAAGGTCTGGAGGGGCGAAGGATGGTTAGAGGAGTGGAGTGAGGGGGTGATAGTCCCGATTGTAAAAAAGGGTGATGGGGAGAGGGTGGAAGATTATAGAAGGGTTTCGTTGACGCCTACGCTATACAAGCTGTATACATCGGTGCTGATGGATAGATTAAGGGAGGAGGTAGAGGAGAAAAGAATAATTCCACAGAATCAAACGGGATTCAGAATAGATAACATCTATGTGATAAACTACTTGGTGAATAGACAGCTGAGTCAGGAGAAGGGAAAGATGGTGGCGTTCTTTATAGATTTGAGGGCGGCGTTTGATTCTGTGGATAGGGGAGTGCTGGTGGAAACAATGAGGGAGAAGGGGGTGAGGGAGGGGTTAATTTCAAGATGCGAGGATGTTTTAAGGGAGACGAGAAGTAGGGTAAGGATAGGAGGGAATACAGGGAAGCAATTCTGGACAGGAAAGGGAGTGAGGCAAGGATGTTCGTTGAGCCCGGATATGTTTAATCTATTAACGGCGGATTTAGAGGAGGTAATGAAGAAAGGAGGGTGGGGGGTGTGAGGCTGGGAGATGAAAAGATATGGACACTGGCATACGCGGATGACGTAGTACTAATCTCGGAAGAGGAGGACGGAATGAGAAGTATGATCGAAAGGTTAGAGGAGTATTTAGAAAGGAAAGGATTGGAGCTAAATGTAGGGAAGTCGAAGATTATGAGGTTTAGGAGAGGAGGCGGGAGGGAGAGAGTCGTGAACTGGAGGTGGAAAGGAAGAGTGGTAGAGGAAGTTAAGGAGTTTACTTACTTGGGATATACAATGCAGAGGAATGGGGGTCAGAAAGCACATATAAGGGAAAGGTTAAAGAAAGGAGCAGCAGTGATGAGTCAAGTGTGGGGGATTGGTAAGAGGAAATTTAAGAAGGAGTGGGAAAAGACGCTTTGGCTGTTTGACAAATTGGTGTGGACTGTGATAGGATATGGGGTGGAAATATGGGGATGGAAAGAGAGGGGGGAACTAGAGAGGCTACAGGAAAGATACTTGAGATGGGTGCTAGGGGTAGATTGGGGTACCCCGGGATATATGATTAGAGAAGAGCTGCAGAGGGATAAGTTAAGAGGTAGGGCAGGAAAAGGGGCGTGGGGCTTTGAGAAAAGGCTAGAAGAGGGCAGGGGGAGTGAAATTGCGAGGAGGTGCTGGGAGGAGATGAAAGTGAGGTGCAGGAGAAAGAAAGGGGTTTCGAGCTGGGAGGAGGAAAGGTGTGGGTTTTTTGAGGTTAGAGATATAAGTCTAGAGGAGGTGGAGACACAAAGAGAGGAAGGGATATTTGATTTCGGAAGGGTAATTGTGAGGGAGATAGAGATGGACAGAAAAGAAAGATGGGAAAGGATAGAGGATTCAAGATACAATGTGTATTATAAGGAAATTAAGGGAAGGAGAATTCCGGGTTACCTGAAGAAAGAATGGGGGGAAAGTAGATGGCAAAGGGTAGCAAAATTTAGGTTGGGGAATGGAATGAGAGAGAGCGGCTATTGGAGAAGTGAGGAGGAAAAAAGGTGTAGGATGTGTGGGAGAGAAAGAGAGTCTTGGGAACACGTGTGGGAAAGGTGCGTGAACTGGGGGCTATAGGAGGGTTGGCAGGAAATGTCCGAGAGGATTTTAGGGGAAGATGGGGAGGGCGAAAGGTGATTAAGAGAATTGGAGAGAGTAAGAAGCGTGGGTTGGAGTGATCAGGAGGAGGAAAGGGAGAGGAATGAGGGGAAGAGGAGTATAGAGAATGTGGGGTATGAGGGAGGGATGAGAGAGGGAGAGAGAAATTGGGGGAAAGAGTGAGAGGTTGACTGAGGAGAAGTGAATGAGAATAAGTGTGACAGAAATACTCGATATATGCCGGAAGCGGGGGTCCAGAGAGATTAGGGTACCTTGCGAAGGTGTGTGTGTGTGTATTAGGTAAAAGATGTAGGGCATTAGTAGGTTAAGGTAGTATAATAAGTTACTTTTAAGTTATTTGAAGTTATTTTTAAGATAGCATTAAGTAGTTGATAAGTTAGAAGTAAAGAAGATGTAAGAATTTGTGTGGAAGTATATGCCTTATTTGTAACCCTAAGGGGAACAATAAAGTGATCTAATCTAATCTAATAGGGGAGGAAACAGCATTAACTACACTCAGCGAATCGGTGAATATTACAGTATTAGGTATAAGATGCGATAGTATATACTCCACTGCGATTAGAATTGCCAACGCTTCAGCTGAGTAAACCGAAGCCATAGAAATTCTGTTTTATCTGGACATTCAGAGAGGGGGAATAAATTGCCAGCCCTGTAAAGTCAGAATCCTCTCTCTTAGAAACGTCTGTGAAAAACGAGATGTGTTTATTGAATTCGTTATATATGTCCATGAAGATTAACTGAGGAAATAGAGAATTTTTTATAAGCTCTACAGATTGTGGAGGGGTAATAAGCACAGAAGGACTGTTAATTAGAGCCCAATAATCGATCATATAAACTAACGGAAGGTTCATAGAGGATATCCATGATTTGTAATCAGTTAACGTCTCGCAAGCTCTGAAAAAAAGAAAGTGAGTTGCCGGGTTAACTTTACGAGAAATTCGTGCAAAATGATGAAGAAAGGAAAGTTTGTCCAAAAGGGGATGGGAGTCTAAGGAGAAGGTTTTGATAATAAATCTACATATCAAAAGAGAAAACCTAGTCATTAATGGTCCCTCTCCTGCCTCAGCCAGAATCACATTCGTAGGGGTTGTCTTACGCAGTCCTAAACACAGTCTGAGAGTCCTGAACTGAACTAGTTCCAATTTTCTGATAAAAGAACGCTTATTGTATGGGTACACAAGGCACCCATAGTCCATCGTACCTTTTATCATCGCCTTGTATATTTGTAACAACGTGAGCGGATGAGCTCCCCACTATGTACCTCTAAGCATCTTTATAATATTTACCAATTTAAGACATTTCTGTTGTACTCGTGATGTGTTCTTTTCCTGACAGACGACAGTCGAGTGTAACACCTAGGAACTTGTGGGATTCACGCGAGTGTATAGTAGTATTGTTGAGTATAATGGAATGAGCACCTGGTGCAATCCTCTTTCTGGTAAAGAGGACCAAAGCAGACTTGTGAGGGGAAACGGACAGACCTCTAGAAGAGAGAAATTTAGTTATGTTGTTAGCTGTGTGCTCGAGCGATGAGAGCGCTTTATTAGGATTGGGGGAACTTGACAAAATAACAATATCGTCAGCGAATTGAAGAACCTCACAATCTGGACCGATGTGGTTTTTTATCTTCGAGACGTATATATTAATTAAAAAGAAGAGGGCTGAGGACAGACCCTTACGGCACTCCTTTGAAGGAGTAGCTTTCTCTAGCTACAATTCCGTTATAAAGAATTTGGAGTTTTCTTTTATATATTAATTGAAATACAAATTTACAAAAGTGAAGAGGGAAACCTAGTTCAAAAAGATCAGATAGCAGCAGCTGCGGAAGGACATCATCAAATGCATTAGAGAGATCGAGAAAAAGGTAGGCAGTAACGTGACTTCGCACAAAGCTGGTGTAAATTTCTGATGTAAGAATCAAAAGGTTGTCCTGACAGGACTTAAATCTGCGGAATCCAAATTGAAATACAGGGAGGATGTGATTGCTCTCGATCCACCAATTTAATCTTAGCAGAACAAGTCTTTCGAGCAATTTAAGGCATGATGTAAGAGAAATAGAACAAAATTTCCCCGGAGTTGTTTTAGGAATCATATAAACAATGGAAGACTTCCAGTCCTCTGGAAAGTCTCCCCTCTGAAATATCATTTAAAATAGATAGAAGCGTAGAATGATAAGACTCCGGAATATGGGATAGAATTTTATAATCAATTTGGTCCGGACCTGGCGAAGATCTTTTGTTAGATGAGTGAAATGCTAGATCAAATTCTTCTTTAACAAACGGAGAATCAAATACGTGACAGATTTTATCATGGTCGGCAATATCTGAAAAAACATTCGGATCAACTGGGACAAAAGGAGGAGCGAATGAATCAATTTGTTCCTCCAAGCCCTTAGGAAAAAGATAATTAGATGTAATTGTGAGAGAAGGGTCAAGGAAGCGGTTCTTGAATCTTTTGATCATTTTCCATATAAGGCCTATATTAGTAGTTGGACACAACTTCTCACAGAATTGTTTCCAGCTAGAACGCTTTGCTTTTTTGAGAACTTTTGTGGTCAGGGCCTCCTGCCTTTTCAATTCTAAGTAGTTCGGATAAGAAGAATGCCTACGATAATTTTTTAAGGCTTTCTTTCTGAGAGATTGCCTCAGAGCACTCCTCATTCCACCAGGGAGCCGGGGGGAGGGTGCCTTTTGTTTATTTGCTTGGTAGGAGTGTTTGTGTTTTCAGTCTGGAAGAAGGAGGAAATAGTTTTCTTTATATGGGAGACGAATGCATCATATCCTTGTCTCGGGTTACCAGCGAAACTGTCAACTGTGGTTGTCATTTGATCATACGTGGAAATGAGCTGAGCAGTAAAATCATTCCAATTAATGCCTTTTAAATTTAACTTCTGAGAAACGAATGTTCTCGCTATGATTGGAACATTGACAGAAATTACAGAAGGAATGTGATCACTATCGAGGTTGTCGTCTAGCAACATCCACGTGCATACTGGAAAAAGAGAAGCCGAGACAAAGATAAGATCCAAAACGGAACGATTTTGTCCTGGACGAGAGATGAATGTTGGATCTCCATTATTAAGAGGAATAAATAAATTATGAAGAGTATGGTAGTAAAGTGACTTGACGGAGGCATCAGTGATGCACAAACCCCAACTGGGGTGATGAGCGTTGAAATCGCCCGTTAATATGATGTGGGAAAAGCCAGTACAAGAGTTAATGGGATTTTCCCAGATCAAGGGGAAAGGAACTGGAGGATTATGGGGATGCCGATATACCGAAATGATTAAAATGGATCCGGTGGATGTGGGAATACTAACCGCTAACGTCTCGAGGAAGCCCTCCAGCTGATAGATACCTTCGACAAGAAGGTAAGAAATATATCTTTTAGTAACCAGAAGGAAACCACCTGATTAAGAGGAGGGCCCATCGAAACGCAAGATATTGGTCTTTAAAACCGATATTTGCATTATCATCAAGCCAAGTTTCCGAAAACGCTAATAAATCATAATCGTTGATGACGTTACTGATAGTCTCTCTCTTATTTCAGATACTATGACAATTCCATTGAAAAATTTTAAAGTTGACCATTTTGACGTTGTCATGATTTTTAAAATTCAAGGAAGCGGATTTATTCTCTTCTGAAAGAGTAGCGAAAGAGGCATCTAGAGGATTTTGCGAACTAGAGAAACTTCCCGAAGAACCAGGCTTAGAGATTAGCGTAGGTAAAAGTAACGTTAGGTTGCTAAAGGATACAATTAGGTTTTTTACCAGATTGATATCGAGGGCAGAGTCTTTGGAGATTTGAAAGGAAATGCATGGTTGCGGGTCGCTCGGAAGACCTGAACACGTAGTATCAGTCGTGGACGAACCCGATAGGATCGAGATAGGAGGTGAGCGAACAGCCGAATTCGTTGATAATGATCTTTCAAGCTCTTTGTGTCCAGTCAATGAAAGATAGGTGCTAGAAGAATTTTTGCTTGTTTCTTTGAGTAGTTTATCTCGTCGCCTTACTCTCGAAATCCAGATTCCTCCCGCAGAGGAAGAGGGAGAAGAGGAGACTGAAGAAGATGAAACATATAGCGCGTCTTGAGGATGGGGAGGTGAGTGGAATCAGTGGATTGAGGCAACCTGGGCATGAATGATGAGCCCTTTTCTAATGAGATAAGTCAGAGATCTTAGCTGATCTTAATGACTGCAAAAAATCATCGAGAGAGCCAGAGTATGGCGGTGAAGATGAGAGGTGACCTCTAACTATCGCATTAGCGTCTGACCAAGTGATATTCCTGTATGCCGATACCATCCTGATTTCCTTCTGCGTAGCAAGCTCAGGGCATGACCAGTGATGCCAGTTTCGACACGCTGCAGCACGTACAGCGTGGAGGGGCTAGGAGCGCACACAAGGAAGGAGCCGTGTACGTGTGCGCTTGGCGTTCGGCCACCTTTGGGCAGTAGAAGGGAACAGATATACAATTCTCTGCCTCTTTCTTTCCTAAACTATAGCTATAGCTATGACGCATCGCCAGCCTCAAGATTTCGAAAGAATCATATATGCTTTAGCGGCTTGGCTCGTTTATTAGATCTCGCGTGTCTTGTACTATTTTGATTTTACAATAAAAACCTAAAAATTAGTAATATTGTAATTTCATAAAAAATTTATTTTGCACATAAAAATTGAACTAATGCACATAAAAGATAAACTAATTAAAAAATAAAGAATAGAAAGAGCGTAAATAATAAAAATCTACTCTTGGCTTTTTTATATAAATAAAGAGAAAGTAAGAGAGAGCGAGAAAGAGGAAGAGGAGACAGTGAGAGAGAGAGAGAGAGAGAGAGACAGTGAGAGAGAGAGAGAGAGAGAGAGTGAGAGAGAGAGAGAGCGAGAGAGCGAGAGAGAGCGAGAGAGCGAGAGAGAGCGAGAGAGCGAGAGGAAGCGAGAGAGCGAGAGAGCGAGAGAGAGCGAGAGAGCGAGAGAGAGCGAGAGAGCGAGAGAGAGCGAGAGAGCGAGAGAGAGCGAGAGAGCGAGAGAGAGCGAGAGAGCGAGAGAGAGCGAGAGAGCGAGAGAGAGCGAGAGAGCGAGAGAGAGCGAGAGAGCGAGAGAGAGAGCGAGAGAGCGAGAGAGAGCGAGAGAGAGAAAGAGAGAAAGTTATTTATTTATACTCTGGGATTACTCCCTTGAGAGCATTAAGCAGTGTACAATATACATATAATAAAGATCATTCCGTACGTAGAAAATTAGTATTACATAGTTTCATAATTGTACATACAAAAAATCACAAAAATTAAAACCAAAAAATTAATATATTAATTAAAATTATACTAAAAATAAAAAGAATAAAGATAAATATCTAAATAAATAAAAACGAAAATAATAAAGTAAAATAAAAATAAGCAAACTATAATTGGCTGGAAAAAATGAGACAAGGAAAAAACAAGAAATTGCTTATTGCAATAATTGACTAAGATCTGGCATTCTTAATTGCGACTTAATAAATGATTGTACAGGGCATCGCAGAAAAGCGCTTGATTCGGTTTCTCCCTGATGGATTTAGGAAGCACATTTCAAAGCTCAGACGCTTTATACGCAAAAGAATTTTTATATGTCTCGGTTCTGCATTTCGGTAAAACCATAATTTAGTACGAGACCCTGGTGATCCGGATGTCGAGTGAGGATCTGAGTGTGAAAAAATCCAATAGATATTTAGAACTTTCAGTTTTCAATGTACGATACATCAAGGTCCCCAGAAAATAGGTTTTTCTATCATGAACCTTGAGCCATTTTAGCTTAGCATAATAAGGCGTTATGTGTGCATCTTTTCTTACGTTGAAAATCATTCGAACACATGAGTTGTACGCTCGCTGAAGTTTCTGATTCTGCTCAACAGTGAGGTCGTTATAGACTAAACAGGCGTAGTCCAAGTTCGGATTTATCAGGCTCATGATTAGTGTTATTCGCGCTGTTGTTGGTAAAAATTTCTTGCATAATTTGAGTCTATACAATGTAGTGTTCATTTTTTTCACGCAGTTTTTTACATGCTCATTCCAGTCCAGAGTGTTTGTAATAATTATGCCTAGATATTTTATTGACGTTGAATAAGGAACGATATTATTCCCCAACAAAATGTTATTTACATTGCCAAGACTCACAGCATTCAAGTACCTCGCACTCCCGACCACCATTGCTTTAGTTTTTGAATCATTTAAGAGTGAACTATTAGATTCTGCCCAGGATCGTATGGCCTCAATTTCATTGTTCACAGTGATTATACCCTCGTCAATTTCGTTTGGTGTGCAATGCAAATATATAAGCAAGTCATCATGAGAGAGAGAGAGAGAGGGAGTGGGAGAGGAAGAGGGAGGGAGAGGGAGGGAGAGAAAGAGAGAGGGAGAGAGGGGAGAGGGAGGGAGGGAGAGGGGGAGGGAGGGAGAGGGGGAGGGAGGGAGAGGGAGAGGGGGAGAGAGAGGGGGGAGAGAATAATTTTAAATTTATTTATTTAATATTTAATACAAAACTTATATAAAACTAAGAAATTAAGATAAATAATAGTTTTTTATTATTAAAGGGCCGAAAGAGCCTCTTCCTCCTCTTCTATAATTTTGGCCTCGACCTCGGCCTCCGCCTCCGCCTCTATTACAATATAGTGCACGGGTACCAATCCTCTGCCGATACCATCGGGCCCGCGCACGTCCGCGACCACGGCCTCTATGATCATCTAAATTATTTAATTTATATTAATAAATAATATTAAATTTACTATATATATACACACATATATATATGCGTTTATGTGTGTATATTTAAATGTATTTTAAAAAATGACGAATAACATACTTCTTAATTGCTGCTGCTGCTGTTGTGGCTGCTGCTGTTGCTGTTCCAGTTGCAGCTCTTGTTGCAGCTCTTGTTGCTGCTCTTGCTGCTGCTGCTGTTGCTGCTTCTGTGACTGCAGCAACTGCTGCAGCATTGCTTGCTGCCCTTTTAATATTTTTGCTTGCTCTTCTTGTTGCTGCAACAGCTTTTGTATAACAGCATCAGTAGAATTCTCATCTTCTCCTAACAGCATCCGTTCTGTTTTTTCATTTAAACTCTCTTCTGCAAAAATATAAGAAACGTGTAGGTTTCAAACTTTTTTTATTTAACAAATCTACCAGGATCGACGGCGCTATTTTGGCTATGTGCTCGCTTTTGTTCGCAATGTCAAATACATATTTACATCTTTCGTTATATATAAACATGTACATATTAAAGTGACTTTTTAAAAAAACGTTAGGCGCTTACACATGTATAAATATGTTTTTAAAACACAAACTTAATCACACACAAGATCATTAATGTATTTTTTTTATTCTATTGTATATGTGCTGAAGATGGCCCAAAGAAAGGGACCGAAACGTTCGCTAATTTTATTCGCAATAAAGAATACATGCGCCTTACGTACTGCGTTCGGCTTTTATTGCCATTATTTTTACATAGTAGATTATATATTTTATTACTCTTTTAATAATGGTATTGGAACAATTTTATAAATAATAAAAATCTTTAAATTTTTAATTTTTTATATTTATAACTAAAATTTGTACTAAAGTTAATGATCTTGATTAAGTTTATGTGTTTTAAAAACATTTACACATGTGTAAGCGCTTAACGCTCTTTTTAAGTCATTTTAATATGTACATGTTTGTATATAACGAAAGATGTAAATATGTATTTGACATTGCGAACAAAAGCGAGAGCCTTATAATTATATTTGAATAAAATATATGTTTCAAATATTATTTAACACTTACGTGACATTTTGCTCCTTCGTTCGCTGTTATCCGTTGTCGACTGACTCGTTTTGCGGATATGCTCGTGCCCGGTAGTCACCGACAAATATTTCATTTTATTTAGTTATTTATATTTTCAGTTGTAGGATATTTAATTGCCATTACCTTAACGAAAGCGTCTAATCGCTTATCAAAATCAAATGTCTTTTTGAATATAAATTGAATTTTGAATATAAAATCCGCACAATTCTTGTGTGGATTGGAAAGTGTATGCGTGGACGCAGTGGGTTCCGCCCCCCCCCCCTACGGGGGGACTCCACTTCCGGAAGATATAACCTAACCCAAACCAAATTTTAGTTTCAAATTAGAAATAGGTTTGGGTTAGGTGATATTTTCCGGAAGTGGGCCCCCCCGTAGGGGGGACGGAACCCACTGCGTCCACGCATACACTTTACAACGCGAAGCGAGGTGCACCCCACAATTTTTGTGTAGATGGGAAAGTTTTAAAAGATATTTTTAAGCTGGGGTTTGCAAATTTCCACGCGAAAGTTGCAAACCTATGTGAAATTGTGAGAACATAGGCCTCGTTTCGCATTGAAAGCAGGGGATGATGGGGGTGGACCTTGCTTTGCGTGGAAAGTTGCAAACCCATGTTGAATTGTAAGAACATAGAAGTATAATAACGATAATATTAAACCGACATTACAGCAAGTAAACTTTTTTGTTAATAACTTTTTAATGAACAATGAGCGACATCTAAAACCTTTTGAGTGTTATTAAGGGTGATGACCTTGACAACATATGTCAAGGTCACAACCGTATCTCGTTGCTCCGTTAAACGCTATATTTACAATTGATTATACATTCTTTGTTAATAACTTTTTAATAAGCAACGACCCCCAACTAAGAACTTCACAACATTACTCAAGGTGATGACCTTGACAACATATTTCAAAATTATGAAAATCGGGGATGGCTCCGTTATACTAAATATTTACCTATTATTGCTTTGTCATGCGACAATGCATCTGTCATGACAGGGAAACATTTATCTTTTAAAAAGAAACTTGAATTAAAATGCAAAAATTTATTAACATTTTCATGTCCTTGCCATTCCGCCGCATTGGCTGCGCACGCTGCGCTAAAATGCCCGATTTCTGCGAAGAATTTCAAAAAAAATTGCAAATTATATTAACAGCAGTCCAAAGCGTTTAGCTATTTTCAATGAACTTTGTGATTGTTTTCAAGATACAAATCGTAAAATTTTGAAGTTATGCGATACTCGGTGGCTCACGCATTATTCATGTATTGACAGAGTTCTTGAGTCATGGGATACAATAAAATATTTCCTTAATGAAATGATCATGAGCGATAAAGTAAAGTCGGGCGAATATTTATTATCTTTAATGGAAAATGTAGAAATAAAAGCATATTTTCTATTTCTAAAATACGTTGTAAATTTTTTAAACTCTTTTAATGCTTTTTTTCAAGCTCATGAAACAAGAATTCATTTATTACAACCTAAATCTTTTAATTTTCTTATACAAATCTGTCAAAACTTTTTAAAACCAAACTTATTAAAAGATTTACTTAAAAATATTTCATTCCATGAAAAGGAGAATCACAAATCTCTTGATAATATAACTTTGGGATTGGAATGCGAAGAATATCTTTGTAAGTTAGTGAAGGAAGAACATGCAGATGTTATAACAATATTCGACAAAATTGTTTGCAATTTTACATTACTGCTGCCGAAGAAATTAGAAAGAGATTACCTGTCAATAACATATTTTTGCATAAATTACAAGTCTTTCAACAACATATAGTTTTATTTGATAATAACAGAGAAACTTCTTTTAACGATGTTTTTTTTATCGCACAAACTCTAAAAGGCTTCGATGAAAACGGTTTAAAAGAAGAATGGCTTATGTTGGATTCTGACTTCACTATTGAAGAAAAACAAAATCTTGCAAAAATAAATTTTGACAACATGTGGAAAGAAATTTTGAAACGTCAATCCGTCAATAATCCGAAATATCCAAATTTAAGATCACTTTTAAATGCGGTAAGATCACTACCGCACTCCAACGCGGATCCTGAGAGAACATTTTCTCTTTTATCTGATCTAAAAACAAAAAAAGAAACAGATTTTCATCGACCTCTATAATGCAACTTGCGTATTCAAATCAGCGTTGAAGACAAGAGGGGAAACAGCCTTAAATATGGTCATAAATGATAAACATCTACAACGTATGTCGACAAAAAATTTATATATTAGTCCTATAAAAAAAATAAAAAGTAATTTGACGTTGTATGCTGCAGACGTTACAAATATTGCTGGTCCCTCCTCGTCTAATGATATGCAATAATAAAATATCCAAAAATGTCTATAAAAGACATCACGCTTGTTAAAGATAAGCGTGCAAAAAAATTATGTCTGCTAAAGATATTTTGTCTATATATGAAAGACATCACGCCTGTGTAAAACAGGTGTGGAAAAAAATTGTCTGCAAAAGATATCACACCTGGGTAAAACAGGTGTGTAAAAAAATTGTAAAAGACCTGGGTAAAACAGGTGTGTAAAAAAATTGTAAAAGACATCACGCTTATGAAAGATAAGCGTGCAAAAAAATGGTATATTAATATATAATTGTGTCTTTTTATATTTATATTTTTATATTTTATATTTCTTATATTTTTTCATATTTTTTTATATTTATATTTTTTTATATTTTTTTAATATCTATTTCATGTCCTTTCTACCTATCCTCTGTTCCATCTACATTCCTTGGAAATGTAAAAAAATTGTTTTCCTTAATATTATATTAAAATTATTACATATAATATAATTATTATATCTAATATAATATTAAAGAAAACATTTTTTCACATTTCCTTCCTGACGGAACAGACCATCACCTTCTCGCGGTTTCCGTTGAGCAACAATATGTACGTTCATTTACAAGAAAAGATATACAATAGAAGAATTTATATGTATATTATTGCAAAATAATTATTTCTTCTTTTATTTTACTACTTGTATTTAATATTAGCAAGGTAAAAAATATACTATTAGAATAATTTTTCCAAATAAAATAATTTAATTTTTTACTTAATTTTTCTTACGCTAACAATAAATCTTCTTTATAAATTAATAACAATTTTTTGAGAAAAAAACATATGTGTTGGCCAAGAGTGGATTTTTATTATTTACGCTCTTTTTATTCTTTATTTTTTTAATTAGTTTATATCTTTTATGTGCAAAATAAATTTCAATGAAATTACAATATTTATCTAATTACTAATTTTTAGGTTTTTATTGTAAAATCAAAATAGTACAAGACACGCGAGATCTAATAAACGAGCCAAGCCGCTAAAACATATATGATTCTCTCGAAATCTTGAGGCTGGCGACGCGTCATAGCTATAGCTGTAGTTTAGGAAAGAAAGAGGCAGAGAATTGTATATCTGTTCTCTTCTACTGCCCGAAGCTGGCCGAACGCCGAGCGCACACGTACACGGCTCCTTTCTTGTGTGCGCTCCTAGCCCCTCCACGCTGTACATGCTGCAGCGTCTCGAAACTGGCATCACTGGGCATGACGAGGAATTAGCTGGATGATCACTCTTGCAGTTAACACAATGGGGAGCTGATCGAGGATAGGCGACTCCCTCACCGCAATTTACGCATCTTGCATTACCCTTGCAATTTTGTTTTATATGTACATATCTGAAACATGAATAACATTGTGATACTCTGGAAATATAAGGCAAAACTGGATAGGAGACGTGAAACATAGTAATGTATTTAGGCAACCGTTGTCCCTCAAACGAAATTGAAACCGACTTAGATGGAACATATCTCGGATCAATATTATTATTTGGACTAGAGTCTGTAGCGGAAGAATTTATCCTACGATTAAACCTTTTCGCAGAAATTATTTTGAACGGACTATTAGAGCCCATTATTATGTCCTCCTAGGTTACATCCAGGGTAACATCCCTGATAATACCTTACTGTTTAAGTACATAAAAGTATTATGTACCCAAATAACAATGATTCCACCAGCATTTTCAGCTGTTTCTTTCTCTACATTTTCATCGTGATTATCATCATATTCAAGGTTAGCTTCTTCAGAATTTTTATTTTGCTTACTAAAAATAATTACTTATGAGTAATATATACATTCTTGTAAAAATTGTATTTCTAATTCCTACTCACCTCTGTTGCTTTTGAAGCTGCTTGCTTCGAGTAACACTGTTTTTAAGAATCCGTTTTAAAAAACCAATGTTATCATCAATCGTATAACGTGAGTCGGCTAAGTGTACAATTTTATAAATTGCTCCAGTTATTCGATTGTATTTGAAGAAAGCAATTTTCATTTTTTCTTCTTTTTCTTTGTAGAACCAGTCCATAAACACAGGGTTAATAATTGCCTTTCAAATAATTGATCCATTAAAAAGTACGCTATTTTATTTCCATTTTTCTTACCAGTCATACCTCCAATTTCACTCATCACTTTTATCTAAATAAACATTAGTATTAGTATTTATTACGAAATAAATTAATAAATTATATATTTACGAAATAAGTTAATTAATAAATTGAAAGTATACAGTATAATTGAAAATAAATAAGAAGCTTAAAAATGCCAATTCGAATTTTTGATTACACAAATTTTTTTCTAAATTATTAATATCCGATTCTAGTGCTAGTGGTTTCATTTGTGTTATATCCCTTTCAAGGATTTCGCTTTTCAATGCTTCATTTTCAGATTTCTCAATGATACTGTTGCTTTGATTTTTAATTAGAAGATCGATTAATTTATCAAATTTTACATGTAGCGCACATATATCTCGATGAATATGATTCTTCCAATTTTCCAGGTTTGAATTTATCATGTCAAATTTTTCTTGTACTGAAGAAGAAACGCCAAAACTTATTATTTTCGTATTTGTTATACAATATCAAATAGATAAATATTTGAGTGTACTTTGAACAGCGTCTAATGCGTTTTGGGAATTACTTAAGAGCAATGTAGAAATTTCATCATTTTCAATCACGGTTGCATCTGTAAATCCCATCGTAGTTTCCAATTCCTGTGAACTCTGTGGAATTTGAACGGAGGTTGAAGCACTATCGACTGCATAATTTTCTACATTTTCAGTGACCCCTATGTTATTATTTGTAATATTATTTTCTGTTATTAAATTATTAAAATTGGGGTATTAGTACATTGTGTTTGTTTCGAAGAATTCTGCGCCAAATAACTGTAGACAAATATAGTTTCAAGTAATTTTTAAATTTGATATTCAATCTATTTTTCAGGAATATGTATAATCGAATGAATTTCATCTAAAGATACAGTTTTATACACATACTAACCTATATTGCAAATAATTTTCAATATGTGTACTTACTTTTCTTCGTCCTCAGTATTAAACTGACTTAAATATTTTTCTGCTTTGATAGCGGCTTGAAATGTGGTAAAATTCTTCCTCTTCACGGTGCATTTTTGTTTTGACCAATTATTACAGTTTGGTAAAATACTGTCATCTTTTCGAAGGTTTAGATCTTTTCGTCCTGTTGGCCAAAATAATATTCCATTTTTCTCCCAACTCTCGGGCACAACACATAAATTAACTTCGTCATCTTCAATCGTTTCTACGATGATAAACATTTTCAATTTTTTCACCACACAGTACGAAACACGAAACGGTAGACAGTTTTTTAGGTTATGGCTGTAACATCGATCACGTCGATCACATCGATTACATCGATTAATTGCATACATGTATGTGTATATATACATATATACAAGGGTGTCCCATTTTAAATAATGCATTAAGATTTCTCGAAAACTATGGTAGATACAGAAAAATGTTTCAAACAAAAGTTGTATGGTTCGGAGGGGGACATAAGATGGTACCATTGATTTGATCTTGCGTGGCGTCGTTAAGGTCAGATCAAGGTCACATCGATTTTTTTAAATGGAACATCATATTTTTATGATTCTAAAATCTAATAGCTGATAGCAAGAGCTTTTCAAAACACTATAATAAAGTTCATTTTCATTAAGTACTTTCCCAGTTAAGAGACTCGAAAGTTACAGTATTTTGACATAAAATACAAACAAATTAATAATAGATAAGATCGTGTATTAAAACTAAATTGTAAATATAAAATAGGCCTGAACGAGCAAATAAGGTTGTTGCAATTAAAATAACTTTATTTTGTTAATAAAAAATATACATAAATCCATGGAACGGAACGTTTCGACACTTACTTGTATCTCTTCAGCCGTAATCTAATGAGTGAATTTTACAATGATGGTAAATTAAATAGTTAAATATAAATGAATCTGGAACGCTGGGTATTTTTTGCGCAAATCGTGTGTCAACATTGTGTGTGTTGTGTTGTTTCTATACTGACTCACCCTATGTGGTTTAAGTGGGTGATGGTGTGTTGTCTGTGTCGGTATCGTCGTTTAGTAGCTTGTCAAACTATAAAAATATTGCGTGAATGGAGCAATTTGGTGTACTGTTGCACTTTTCACATTAATAGTTTATCTCACCTTGTTTGTGAATTGTCAAAGAATTTAAATGTAAGAGTTAAAGTCACTTAATAAAACTGTAACAGTATGATTTAGAGTTATATGTATGATAAAATTTGTCAAGTATATAAAAATTTTTGATAACATTGTTATTGCGGACGATCGATACGGACAGAGAGGTATATGTGTAGAACCGCGCTTTATATATCTTTCAGTAGGTGAGACCAAGGTTCAAAAACAATTATTAAAAGTTATGTTTTTATATTGCCAATGGATTCAAGTAACGGAAAATAAGATCTATCTAGATATTCCGTGTCATCCTGCGGCCAATCTGTGCCGACTCCGTTGCCATCGCCTCAAATACACCAAGCTCCACAAGGAAGGACATCAACGCTTACTCCTTCGCTGCAGTTTACACTAGGTGAACCATTTGGGGCACCGCCAATTTTAACGCCGTTCTATCAAGAACCAGGAAATGCAAATCCATCGAGGAGCACAAGAGGTACTGCTAGTGATTCCTCTTCCGACATCGGTAATCCAGTCAAGTTTCTCACTAATTACATCCCTACATTTGGCGGGTCGGAAGAAGAAAATATCCGGCTTTGGATCGAGAAGATAGAGAATAGTGCTGAAGTTCACGGCCTATTACAAGCAACCATGCTGACCGCAGCGATTTCAAAGCTAACGAAGACGGCTCGCAGATGGCTCGACTTACAGTCGAGCGTAGTCTGCAGATCTTGGCCAACATTTAAAGAAATGATCTTTAAAAGGTTCTACAAAAGACCACAAGCAGGGATGGTAATTCGGAAAGCGCAAGCCAGGAAGTGGAACATGGGATCCGAGACATTTATGGACTACGCTACGGAAAAACAGGCTATACTGCACTGTTTAGAGTTCCCCGAATCGGATGTTATCTATTACCTAATTGAGGGAATTGAAGATATGGCAATCAAAGCTATCGCCAATTCATTGGAATCGGTATCAATTGACACCTTCTTGGATAAGATGCGATCTACCACAGCATCTTGTTCCATACCACACAGAAAACAAGTGTTTGCTAATTCTAGACCCGATAAATTTAAGGGCTCATACAACAATCTTGACAAGAATCCAGAAGGAATACCCTCCTCCACCGGTACGATTAGAGAACCTAGTTCACCCCATAGTCCTAAAAAGGACTTGAAGGACATGGAATGCCATTACTGCCATGCACTGGGGCATGTGAGGTCGTCATGTTATAAGCTAAAGAAGAAAAATGCGGATCAACAGTCACCGAGTTGTCAACAGCAGTGGCGATGGTTGAAGAAGACTCTACTAGAGACACTAATATTAATGATTTTGTGGCGTTCGTTTCCCGAGAAACAGTGGAACCCACTAATTCCATTGTTATTATAAACTCGCTTAATGATGTTTCTTGTAAATTAACAGCCCTGTGGGACACGGGTAGCTCCATATCATTAATTCAGTCGACAGTTTATGATCACTTCTTTCCAGCAAATTCAGCAAATAAGATTCATAAATCTTATGCATGCGCAAACGATGATTTAATGAATATTAAAGGTGTTGTACCAACCTCTATTGAATTAGATCTTCTTCCGAATATGAAATGGAATGTTAATTTACATATTATGAAAAGTAGAACGGTTCCTGCAGACTTGATTCTAGGTAGAGATTTTTACAATAATAATAATATCAAGTTTTTAGGCGATCCGCAGAAATAGCTTCGGTAAATGCTCTCGATGAAACACCAACGGTGAAAGGGACGGAGATCGAAACCGATTTCGGACAACCAGTAAACCAATTGCTCACAGCATTATTCAACGAGATTGATAGCACTGACGTCCCTCCCCCGGAGGAAGAACACTTAGTTAAAATTTCACTGATAAACGAATCGGTTTTTGCATACGCTCCTCGTAAATTCGCATGGTCAGAAAGACTACAAATTCGTTCAATTATAGAAGACTTACTAAAAAGAAACATCATTAAGCCAAGCACTTCGGAATACTGCGCTAGAATAGTTCCCGTGCGTAAAAAAGATGGATCGCTTAGGTTATGCGTGGATTTGCGCCCACTAAACGAAAGAACGCGAAAACAAAATTTTCCTTTCCCCCTTATTGAGGATTGTCTGGCGAGGTTGAGCAATAAAACAATTTTTACATTACTAGACTTAAAGGATGGATTCCACCAAATCCGGATTCACCCAGACTTTACAAAATATTTCGCTTTTGCCACCCCGGACGGCCAGTTCGAGTATTTGCGACTCCCTTTCGGATTTTGTAATGCACCCGTGGAATTTCAGAGGCGCGTAATGTATATCCTACAACCATTAATTGCAAAGGATAAAGTCATAATTTATATGGACGACATTCTCATAGCTAGTAATTCGATTCAAGAGAATCTGGCTATAATTAAGGAAGTTCTTTTATAGCTCAAAAAACACAACCTTGAAATTAACGTTAAGAAATGCCTCTTCCTTAAAGACAGCATTGAATATTTAGGTTATATACTATCTCCGGATGGAATGTCGATATCCTCAAGGCATATTGAAGCAGTCAAACACTTTCCTCTTCCGAAGAAAGTGGTTGATGTTCAAAAATTTCTCGGTTTAACCAATTATTTCCGAAAATTCATTAAAGATTACGCGTCTATAGCCAAACCCTTAAATAATCTACTTAAAAAATCGTCAGATTTTGTTTTCGATGAGGAATGTCGTATAGCGTTCGACTCCTTAAAGGAAAAATTGATTTCGGCTCCAGTATTGCATCTATATAACCCTCAAGCAATGACGGAACTTCACACGGATGCCAGTGCCATTGCAGTAGCAGGAATTTTGTTACAAAAACAAACCTCGGGTCAATGGGCTCCAATAGCCTATTTTAGCCAGGCGACTAACGAGGCCGAATCTCGGTATCATAGCTTCGAATTAGAAATGCTCGCTGTCGTTAAAACAGTGGAACGGTTCCACATATATCTGTATGGCATAGAATTCACCGTCGTTACCGATTGTCGCGCGCTACTTTACGCCATTAGTAAGGCGCACTTAAATCCCAAAATAGCTCGTTGGACTATTCGTTTACAAAATTATAACTTCAAAGTTGTCCATAAAGCTGGCAAACAAATGGCGCACGTAGACGCCTTAAGTAGGGCAGTATGCCTTGTTGAGTCAATCCCGTTTGATAAAGAACTAGAATTAAAACAACTTGTTAGTCCTCGGTTAAGGATTATTGCCGAAAAACTTGAAAAAGAGGACGACGACGAATTTGAATTAATCAACGGTCTAGTATTCAGAAAAGGGCCGGATAGGCCTCGTTTTGCGATTCCTTCATCAACAATGGTGAATAACATTATTAGAGTTCATCATGATGAATTGGCACACTGCGGAGTGGAAAAAACCGTCCAAAGATCGCATCAAATTATTGGTATCCGTCGTTTCATAAAAAAGTGCGCGACTATATAGAAAATTGTATCACGTGTCTAGTAGCGAACATTTCTTCGAACACACGTGAGGGGTCGATGCAATTGGTTAATTCACCAACTGTTCCGTTCGGATCTATAAATATTGATCATTTTGGTATAAATATTGACAATTTTAGGAATTCTGAAAACTCTTTGTCTGTTTTTATTTCCAGAGGTGTACCACAAATTTGGAAAAGATACGAAAGATTTTTAATAACCTCGTTTGTATTAGTTG
>OX424447.1:1205957-1309941 GCA_949152495.1 Lasius fuliginosus | reverse complement strand
ACTGTTCCGTTCGGATCTATAAATATTGATCATTTTGGTATAAATATTGACAATTTTAGGAATTCTGAAAACTCTTTGTCTGTTTTTATTTCCAGAGGTGTACCACAAATTTGGAAAAGATACGAAAGATTTTTAATAACCTCGTTTGTATTAGTTGATTTGACGGCGAATAGCCATGTATATCGAGAGAATGCATCTACTATGACCAGGATATGTTTAAACCCATCCAACGTTTTCGTTAATGGACCAAAATGATCAATATTTATAGATCCGAACGGAACAGTTGGTGAATTAACCAATTGCATCGACCCCTCACGTGTGTTCGAAGAAATGTTCGCTACTAGACACGTGATACAATTTTCTATATAGTCGCGCACTTTTTTATGAAACGACGGATACCAATAATTTGATGCGATCTTTGGACGGTTTTTTCCACTCCGCAGTGTGCCAATTCATCATGATGAACTCTAATAATGTTATTCACCATTGTTGATGAAGGAATCGCAAAACGAGGCCTATCCGGCCCTTTTCTGAATACTAGACCGTTGATTAATTCAAATTCGTCGTCGTCCTCTTTTTCAAGTTTTTCGGCAATAATCCTTAACCGAGGACTAACAAGTTGTTTTAATTCTAGTTCTTTATCAAACGGGATTGACTCAACAAGGCATACTGCCCTACTTAAGGCGTCTACGTGCGCCATTTGTTTGCCAGCTTTATGGACAACTTTGAAGTTATAATTTTGTAAACGAATAGTCCAACGAGCTATTTTGGGATTTAAGTGCGCCTTACTAATGGCGTAAAGTAGCGCGCGACAATCGGTAACGACGGTGAATTCTATGCCATACAGATATATGTGGAACCGTTCCACTGTTTTAACGACAGCGAGCATTTCTAATTCGAAGCTATGATACCGAGATTCGGCCTCGTTAGTCGCCTGGCTAAAATAGGCTATTGGAGCCCATTGACCCGAGGTTTGTTTTTGTAACAAAATTCCTGCTACTGCAATGGCACTGGCATCCGTGTGAAGTTCCGTCATTGCTTGAGGGTTATATAGATGCAATACTGGAGCCGAAATCAATTTTTCCTTTAAGGAGTCGAACGCTATACGACATTCCTCATCGAAAACAAAATCTGACGATTTTTTAAGTAGATTATTTAAGGGTTTGGCTATAGACGCGTAATCTTTAATGAATTTTCGGAAATAATTGGTTAAACCGAGAAATTTTTGAACATCAACCACTTTCTTCGGAAGAGGAAAGTGTTTGACTGCTTCAATATGCCTTGAGGATATCGACATTCCATCCGGAGATAGTATATAACCTAAATATTCAATGCTGTCTTTAAGGAAGAGGCATTTCTTAACGTTAATTTCAAGGTTGTGTTTTTTGAGCTATAAAAGAACTTCCTTAATTATAGCCAGATTCTCTTGAATCGAATTACTAGCTATGAGAATGTCGTCCATATAAATTATGACTTTATCCTTTGCAATTAATGGTTGTAGGATATACATTACGCGCCTCTGAAATTCCACGGGTGCATTACAAAATCCGAAAGGGAGTCGCAAATACTCGAACTGGCCGTCCGGGGTGGCAAAAGCGAAATATTTTGTAAAGTCTGGGTGAATCCGGATTTGGTGGAATCCATCCTTTAAGTCTAGTAATGTAAAAATTGTTTTATTGCTCAACCTCGCCAGACAATCCTCAATAAGGGGGAAAGGAAAATTTTGTTTTCGCGTTCTTTCGTTTAGTGGGCGCAAATCCACGCATAACCTAAGCGATCCATCTTTTTTACGCACGGGAACTATTCTAGCGCAGTATTCCGAAGTGCTTGGCTTAATGATGTTTCTTTTTAGTAAGTCTTCTATAATTGAACGAATTTGTAGTCTTTCTGACCATGCGAATTTACGAGGAGCGTATGCAAAAACCGATTCGTTTATCAGTGAAATTTTAACTAAGTGTTCTTCCTCCGGGGGAGGGACGTCAGTGCTATCAATCTCGTTGAATAATGCTGTGAGCAATTGGTTTACTGGTTGTCCGAAATCGGTTTCGATCTCCGTCCCTTTCACCGTTGGTGTTTCATCGAGAGCATTTACCGAAGCTATTTCTGCGGATCGCCTAAAAACTTGATATTATTATTATTGTAAAAATCTCTACCTAGAATCAAGTCTGCAGGAACCGTTCTACTTTTCATAATATGTAAATTAACATTCCATTTCATATTCGGAAGAAGATCTAATTCAATAGAGGTTGGTACAACACCTTTAATATTCATTAAATCATCGTTTGCGCATGCATAAGATTTATGAATCTTATTTGCTGAATTTGCTGGAAAGAAGTGATCATAAACTGTCGACTGAATTAATGATATGGAGCTACCCGTGTCCCACAGGGCTGTTAATTTACAAGAAACATCATTAAGCGAGTTTATAATAACAATGGAATTAGTGGGTTCCACTGTTTCTCGGGAAACGAACGCCACAAAATCATTAATATTAGTGTCTCTAGTAGAGTCTTCTTCAACCATCGCCACTGCTGTTGACAACTCGGTGACTGTTGATCCGCATTTTTCTTCTTTAGCTTATAACATGACGACCTCACATGCCCCAGTGCATGGCAGTAATGGCATTCCATGTCCTTCAAGTCCTTTTTAGGACTATGGGGTGAACTAGGTTCTCTAATCGTACCGGTGGAGGAGGGTATTCCTTCTGGATTCTTGTCAAGATTGTTGTATGAGCCCTTAAATTTATCGGGTCTAGAATTAGCAAACACTTGTTTTCTGTGTGGTATGGAACAAGATGCTGTGGTAGATCGCATCTTATCCAAGAAGGTGTCAATTGATACCGATTCCAATGAATTGGCGATAGCTTTGATTGCCATATCTTCAATTCCCTCAATTAGGTAATAGATAACATCCGATTCGGGGAACTCTAAACAGTGCAGTATAGCCTGTTTTTCCGTAGCGTAGTCCATAAATGTCTCGGATCCCATGTTCCACTTCCTGGCTTGCGCTTTCCGAATTACCATCCCTGCTTGTGGTCTTTTGTAGAACCTTTTAAAGATCATTTCTTTAAATGTTGGCCAAGATCTGCAGACTACGCTCGACTGTAAGTCGAGCCATCTGCGAGCCGTCTTCGTTAGCTTTGAAATCGCTGCGGTCAGCATGGTTGCTTGTAATAGGCCGTGAACTTCAGCACTATTCTCTATCTTCTCGATCCAAAGCCGGATATTTTCTTCTTCCGACCCGCCAAATGTAGGGATGTAATTAGTGAGAAACTTGACTGGATTACCGATGTCGGAAGAGGAATCACTAGCAGTACCTCTTGTGCTCCTCGATGGATTTGCATTTCCTGGTTCTTGATAGAACGGCGTTAAAATTGGCGGTGCCCCAAATGGTTCACCTAGTGTAAACTGCAGCGAAGGAGTAAGCGTTGATGTCCTTCCTTGTGGAGCTTGGTGTATTTGAGGCGATGGCAACGGAGTCGGCACAGATTGGCCGCAGGATGACACGGAATATCTAGATAGATCTTATTTTCCGTTACTTGAATCCATTGGCAATATAAAAACATAACTTTTAATAATTGTTTTTGAACCTTGGTCTCACCTACTGAAAGATATATAAAGCGCGGTTCTACACATATACCTCTCTGTCCGTATCGATCGTCCGCAATAACAATGTTATCAAAAATTTTTATATACTTGACAAATTTTATCATACATATAACTCTAAATCATACTGTTACAGTTTTATTAAGTGACTTTAACTCTTACATTTAAATTCTTTGACAATTCACAAACAAGGTGAGATAAACTATTAATGTGAAAAGTGCAACAGTACACCAAATTGCTCCATTCACGCAATATTTTTATAGTTTGACAAGCTACTAAACGACGATACCGACACAGACAACACACCATCACCCACTTAAACCACATAGGGTGAGTCAGTATAGAAACAACACAACACACACAATGTTGACACACGATTTGCGCAAAAAATACCCAGCGTTCCAGATTCATTTATATTTAACTATTTAATTTACCATCATTGTAAAATTCACTCATTAGATTACGGCTGAAGAGACACAAGTAAGTGTCGAAACGTTCCGTTCCATGGATTTATTTATATTTTTTATTAACAAAATGAAGTTATTTTAATTGCAACAACCTTATTTGCTCGTTCAGGCCTATTTTATATTTACAATAAAATACAAAATATCTTGTAAAACATTCAGTTTTTTGTAATCTTACCTTAATACTTTTATGCATAGAATAATGAGACCAATTAATTGGTGTAAAAAAACACATAGTTGCTTTTAAGAAGTATGTAATTTGCAACATGCAGCTGCATACTATTTTTGAAAGCAATTAGAAGGTTTGATATTTTCTGGAAATAATATTTGTCCGGTCACATCCTAACAACATATTCATACACTACTTTCAAAGATCTGATTTCTTCTTTTTCTAGCCAGCTCCACACATAATCCGGATAACTGGCACCTACTAAATTTAATTTATGATTAAGATTAAAATTCATTCTGATATCATCATATAACTCACAAATAAATACAAAATGATTGATGTCTTCTGATTCATGTCCACATTAACATCTCGGTGAGGGGATGTATTCCTTTCTGGCCAAAGAGCTATTATGATTGTAATGATCAACTCTAATACGATTAAACATAGTTACGAATCTACGTGAGAGATTGATACCCGCGAACCAAAGAGATCTTACATTGTCTTTGTAGAATTTTTCATAGTATAGCCTGCTTTTAAAAGCAAATTGATTTTTGAGATAATCATTAGTTATACTGTACATATAATTTCTGAAAGTCTTTTTAAAATCTGTGATAGGGATTTTGAGGAGTTTACTGGATATCTGGGTAGTAGCTTCCTTAGCATTGATATCTGCAATTTCGTTGTCCGGAATGCCCGAGTGAGCCGGTATCGATGCGAAGACAATTTTTCTCTGGCTGGATTGAGTAAAGTTTAAAAGTTTGATGTATGTATTACCGATTTCCATTATGTACGGATTTTTATATACATTTATACAGTTGTTTTTCAAGGCACGGATAACACTAACAATAAGTGAGTCAGATAAAATTAGTATTCATCGGTACAGCCTTTCTTATGGAATCAAGCCAAAGCCTTGGCAATAGCGCAAGCCTCAGCGGTGGAGATGGATGGATTATTGTTTAAATTCATAGTAAAGACCATTTCTTCTTGTTCTACATAAAATGCACTGCCAACAGAAATATCGACCTTGTTCTTAGACCCATCCGTGTATACAACAAGAAGGTCATCACGGAGATTATGATGCTTTTTAAAAATATTAATTAGTTGGGGTTCGTCAAAGTCCACCCCAAATCTAGTACCGGTTCTCTCGTCAATGGGTATATTATTAGTGACGGCCCAATAGTCACTGGAGAAGACCTCAAATTTTTTCGCCGATATCAGGAAATCCACATATCTCCAACAATCTTTCCATGCGTCTGAAAGGATGGTGCGTGTTCTATGGAATTTTGTATCTGTATTTATCTTCCTCGTGGATATAATCAGCAATAGCATTCCTGGTTGATAGTTCTCCGTAGGCAATTACTTTAGCGTTTAGCCAGAATGATTCTGGCCAGAAAGCCAGCCCTGTCGGCGAGAGTCATAACTTTGGATTCTGCAATAATGATATTAGTAAGAGTAGAGTTTATATAGCCCAGTGCAGTTCTCAGGCCCATGTATTGAGCACGTTCGATTTTAAGACGGTAATTTCCTCTTATTGGAACAAATATGTATGAACCATAATCAACAATAGATCTAATCAAGCTTTTATATATAGCATGAGAGATGTGTTGACTTCCATTTCCCTGCTAACTTTATTAAAAAATTTAAACATTAAGTTGGCTCTCATCATTTTGTCTCTAGCATAATTACAATGTTTTGCAAATGAGAGGTCCATATCAAACCAAATGCCGAGAAATTTAGCGCAACGCTTCAAATCCGATCTTGATCAATATTAATAAATATACTTTTGTTTAAATGTCCTGATTTATTGAAATTCATTATAACTGTTTTTTTGGTTGAAGAGTCAAGCCCAATTCACCAAGATTGTTTTTTTATAGTATGAATGGCTTTTTCAGTAACAGAGATTTTTCTATTGGTGTTTGGTATCGAGCAATAGATAGCAATGTAATCAGTAAACTGCAGATGTTTTACCGAAAATAGTAAATTCAAGTCTATGTGGCTGCAAAAATCGTACAGCATGGAACTAACAATAAGTACTGCGCCTTGCGAGAGTCCCCTGTACGAGTATTTACAATCTCATCGACGTCCACAATAAATTTAACTCTTCTGCAAAATGTTGAGTTGATGCAACGAGATATTGTGCCCGTACCCGCTAGGGTAGGGTTTTTTCGGGATTCGTTAGCCCAAAGGATTAGGATCCACGCACTAGTAAAGACACTTCGTACTTTATAATCAAAAAAAGGTTTATTCATTAACACTATTATACACTTATGTATGTCTTGATTGAGACTTCGCGGGTATAATATACGAGCGCGATATGTGTTATATTCTTTCTTTCGATTAGCGATCCCTGTCTTCGCGATCGCTTTCTATATATACTAATTTATCGGGCAGAAAGGAGTGTGATGACCCTAACCGGAGTCACGTCTCGTGCTCTGTTCCTGACAGCTGCTTCGTCAGCTTCCCGGAACTTCGCCGTGGCTTACTTATCTTTAGTCACGTCTTTTTTTATTTTCAATTCTATTTTATTTAATTACTTATTTCTTAATCTTTCTTACTTAATCTTTATTTCTTAATCTTTTCCTTGTTCTCTTTTCTTACTGTTTTATTTCCTTTATTATTATTTTTTTAAATATTTTATAGCTGGTCGGGTTATGACAGAGGATTGGAGTAATGAACTCGAGTCTTAGAGAAAATCTTTAAAGTCCGTGAATCGAAAATCGTTCATTGTGCCGTAATATGCCCGCTACCGCTTATTTGCCCGAGATTTCGTCGAAGACTGCTCGCTGTTCCGCGAAACAAACCAAGGACGGTTGCCGGACAGCGCAGATTGAAAACGTGTTGTTGTGTGATTGAAGCGTGCCGAGGCGTGCGGAGACGATTAGCCTTATGTGTCTGATCAATATACAGAGACGTCGAGCGATGCTTGGCTTATCCTTAAAGTGAGATAAATCGATCTCGATTTTTCGGAACATACTGCCCGTCTCGGCATTGTATTATCAAGGCAGAAATTGAATTTAATGGCTTGAGAGTTAAAAAGTCTTTAGCGTACATTATTTACAATGATTAAATGAGTTATACAAAGTAGTAGAGCGCGATGAAGTATGAAATCATGATTTGATGTAATTGAAATGAGATGAAGTTACAAGTATTTATAGAAGATATATGTTTGAGAGAAACATGTGATTATATGAAGCGAATGTAAACGCATGATTTAAGTTAAGCGGAAATTGCAGCGCGCATAGTTTTACAATTAGGCGTTTATAGATTAAGTTGGCTGTGCGAACAGTTACAACGTGAATTAGTTCATCGGTCCCTGTGTTTGGATGACGCGTCCGAGGAGCCATTCGGAAGGAAGCAAGCGATCATCGATCAGCAAAACGAGAGATCCGATAGTGATTTCTCGGGATGGATGCCACCACTTGGAGATTTCTTGAAGTCGCTGAAGGTATTCGCGCGACCATCTGTGCCAAAATCGATCAATTGTCTAGCGTAAAAGTTGCCATCAAGATAACCTGGTGGTAGGTACAGCGTCTAACTAAGGCTCCGGGATCGAGCGAACGGCTATAAGAAAATGAGCAGGAGTGAAAGCGTCGACGTCGACAGGGTCGTCTGACAGAGAACAAAGCGAACGAGAATTGAGGATAGCCTCTATTTGAATGAGAAGTGTAGAAAACTCATCGTATGTGAAAAGCGTATCGCCGATGAGTCTCCGAAAATGGAATTTGGTGGATTTAATCGCTGCCTCCTATTTCCCACCAAAGTGTGGAGCGGTTGGAGGGTTGAACCGCCACTCGGTCCTGTTGGAAGCGAGAGTATTGGCGATCTCGGAGAGCTCTCGTGAAGCTGCGTCAGGCATCCGTCGAAGCTCCGCATCGGCTCCGACAAAGTTAGTGCCACGATCGCTGGTCAAGGAGGCGCAGATGCCGCGGCGACTTGTAAATCTTTTAAAGACTGCAATAAATCCTTGAGCAGAATAATCAATGGCTAACTCAAGGTGCACTGCGGAAGATGCGAAGCAGACGAAGAGGATGAGAAAGCTTTTGTACGTGCGACTTGATCGTCCTCGCCATGTTTTCAAAGTGAAGGGACCGGCGTAATCTACTCCTGCGTGAAGAAACGGTTTGGATGGAGTAACTCGAGTCACGAGAAGCTATCCCATGAGTTGCTAAGCTGCCACGGCGCGGTATCTGGCGCAGAGCACACAGCGTCGAACGAACGTATTGACTGGTACTCGACCACCTAGAATCCAATACCGTTATCGCAAAACGGTAAGCATTAATTGCATACCTCCGTGTAAAGTGCGTATATGGACGTTGTGGAGCATCAGGTTAGATAGCGGCGAATTGCAAGACAGCAGGATCGGGTGTTTCGCGTCCGGATTGAATTGAGAGTTATAAAGCCAGCCGCCCACGCGCAGCAGTCCTTGAGCGTTGACGAATGGCGGGAGGCGAAGTAACGGATGTGATCTTGGAAAAGTCACTCCACGTGACAGCGAACCAAGTTCCGATGCAAAATATTCCTGTTGCGTTTGTTTCACCCACAGATTTTCAGCGTCGAGAATCTCCGAGAGCGATATAAAGAACTGGTTGGATACCTCTTCTTTTCTAAAGCGAGCGACTGAGAGAAGAATCTAGGCGGTAATGCGGAGTAATCGTGAAAGCAAAAAATAACGAGTTACGAAATCGCATGCGGAAGAGCATTGGACTGTTATGGTTTTTGATGGGGCGGAACGTTCCCCAAGATTGTACTCGGGATTGATCGGAGGAGTGGCCAAAGGCCATGACGGAGACGTCTGCGAAAGCCATAGCGATCCGGTCCATCACAACGGATGTTCTGCTATAAGGCTTGGTGATAGTCCTCGCACAATCGGCAGGATTGTCGTGGCCAACTACGTGTCGCCATCGTGTTGTAGGTGCAAGGTCTTGGATTAATGCAACGCGGTTTGCTACGAACTCCTTCCAGCGCGAGAGTTGCCTACGGATCCAAGCAAACACGACGCTCGAGTCTATCTACAGGGGAGAAGGTGCTGTCTGGAGTTTGAGCGCGGTCTGCACAAGAGTGAGGAGCCGAATGAGCAGAACTGCGGCAGAGAGTTCGAGTCGCGGAATTGTCGTCTTTTTGAGAGGCGCGACCTTACTTTTCGCCGTCACCAGACATACCCATACGTTGTCGAAGCCATCAAGTACCCGCAGATATATCACCGCGCCTAGCGCCTGTTGAGAGGCATCGGAAAATCCATAAAACTCCATGCTAATTGATGATGAAGAGGTGCCTAGACATCGCGGAATATTGATGCACATCAATTGGAGCATGGTTTTGAACTCGAGCCAGCGAGCAGTGAGAAGCTCCAGCAGCAAGTCGTTCCAGCCGAGTTTGAGTTTCCAAAACTCCTGGATAAAGATCTTTGCCACGATTGTGATGAACAAGATCCATGCTAGAAGATCGAAGATTTGAGCAACTCGCGAAAGGACTGCTCGTTTAGTGAGGAGAGTTGGCGAGGCAGAAAAGCGCGGTTGCAGCACGAAGACGTCCCTGGACGGATTCCATGATAAATCAAGAGCTCGAGTAAAGAAATTGGAGCGAAATTTGCGAGAGGTGGCTTCAGCATATCGACGAGGATGGATATCAGCGAGGATGACTCCTCGTTAGAGGTTCACTTCTGCAACATGAATCTGCCGTAAGCAGCTGGTTTAGTTGTACTGCCTTGATGCGAGCGAGAGAAGTGGTATCGGCGCCAGAAAGTACATCGTCGACGTACATTTCGTGAAGCACGATGTTGGCCGCCTCCGGATAGCGATGACCATCATTTTGAGCGAGTTGTAGCACACGCAGTGCGAGATACGGGGCACAAACCAAGCCGTAGGTGATCATGTTGAGTTGGAACGTGGTGAGTGATCCAGTAACGCTCTAAAGAATCTGCTGGTAATGACGGTCATCTGGATGTAGTAAAATTTGCCTGTATCTTTTTTTGATGTCAGCGCTCAAAACGTATGCGTGGAGTCGCCGTTGCAGAAGAATGTCGAACATGTCTAGCTGCTGCTTGGGTCCGATATGAAAGCAATCATTAAGCGAAGTTCCGGTGATTGTACGGCAAGTGCCGTTAAAAGCCACCCACAATTTAGTTGTGCTTCCTTTGCGTAGAACGCCGTGGTGCGGAAGAAAATAGACGGCATCGGAATTCGACGGAGCGTTGGAAACGCGAGACATGTGAACGAGCGTTTCATATTCCTGCAAGAAATCAACGTACAACTGCGAGAATTCTGGTTCTAATGCGAGTCTTCGTTGTAGTTTCTGGAGCATTCGGTATGCTGCGGAATAGGACGATCCGAGTGATGGCGCCGGAGTTTTAAACGGTAGTCGCACAACGTACCCGCTGAATTACGACAGCACGTAGCAAGAGTGTTGTTCGCATTTTTTTCTCTTTATTGAGCGAAATGGCTTTGGATGATGGAACTTCTTCCCGAGCCCAGAACCGTCAGGGAAGCTCGCTGAGTTCGTAATCTGGGACTCCGGTGAGCACTCTTTGCGGAGAAGCGGTGTCGCGAACAATCGGTTCGCCGGTAGGCTCTGAGATTATCCATCCGAGTACCGTTTCTTGTGCAATGGGTTGTTGAGTGCCGCCCTGGCGCACGGAGGATCGCAGAAGACCTTCGTAAACGTCTGCTCCGAGAATGAGATCGATCTTGCCTGGTTGCGCGAACGTTGGATCGGCGAGCGTTAGGTCAGCGAGATGCATCCAGGAATCAGCATTGATAGAGACGGCTGGTATACGATCGGTGAAATGCGGAAATATATGCACGAGTTTGATTTCAACAGTAGAGTTGACGCGCGAAGAAATGCGAATCGATAAGGTTCCACGCGTAGAACCGGCTGGCTTTGATCCAATCCCGAGGATCGGCACCGTGGAGTGATGACGCGGAAGTCGGAGGAATTGCGCGATCGAACGATAATTCTGAGCCTTGATCCAAAAACGCGCGAGCAGCAAATCGTTATCCTTATGCCGACACAATATGCACCTGAGCCGTTGCGAGCAGCGTTTGCGACTGCCATGTGCTTCAATGGATTAATGCATTCAGTGAAGTTGCCGGAGTCGTATTTGCAACGGACGGAGATGATGCGGGCGTGTCTGAACTTGACACGGAAATGTCTGCACCGGAACTTGTTCCGGAGGTGTGAAGGAGCGTATGATGGTGTCCATTGCACACATGGCATCGTTTGACAGTGCGACATTCATTTATCTTATGCGCCCGAGACAGTTAAAACAAGCGTTTAGAGTTCATGAACTCACGGCGTTCCGTGATCGATTTTCCGGAAAATTCGGGACATCACGAAATGTAGTGAGTATCACTGCAGAAAATACACTTTGCGTTGGAATTTGTCGCATGAACGCGAGCAGCCGATTTCGAATTAGCAACAGATTTTGTTGACCTTGAATGTTTATCGGATCGGGTAGCGAACATTTCGCGTAAAGAAACCCGTAAAGAAACTCCTCGAGTTGATGAAACCCATCGAGATGATCAACGTAGCGAGCTTCATGTTACTTTCTTGTTGTAACTCCCAAGTCTCACGCGAGTCTAGATCTAATCTTTGTGGGATGAAATATACCACGAAATAATCCCATAGTTCCGCCGGCGAACCGAGCAGTTGCAAATCGCCGAGAGTCTCGTTTACGGTCGCGATTAGGTCTTTGAGATCGTCGGCGGATTTTCGCGTTAACGGCTGTACTTTGAAAAGATGGTTGAAATACGAATTAATGAGCACGTGTTGGTTCTCGTACCAATTGAGTAAGGCATCCCATGCTCGCGCGAAATTGTTGGCGGTAATGCCGAAATTCGAGATGCGCTTTGCAGCTTCTCCGCTCACGTTGTTCTTGAGATAGCGTAATTTTTCTACCGGCGCGATATCAGTGTTGGCGACCATTGAGAAGATCGCGGAATGACGGCCACGTATTATAATCACCGGAAAACTTTGGCAATGATATCTTCGGCAAAACTTGAGGGACCGTATTGCGAGAGGCGGTCATCGAAGACGTGTCTAACGAGCCGTCGGGCGCGACTTCTGATTTTGCAGTTAACTGCTCTCGTAAAAGTAAAAGCTCGTTTTTATTGGAAAAATAAGAATCCTCGCACAGTGAGTAATAATCCTTCGCGAAATAATCGAGAGACTTAATTTCTTAGGTTTGAGCGGTTATCAAGGTCATATGCGATGACTGAAATGCCGTCCAATTAGATTCTAACGATTCGAGTCGAGTGTTAATGATAAGAGATGTAATTTTCTCTTTATCGAGTTTCTTGAGGTTCTTGACGACTCGACTGATCCGATGATGGAGATCGATTTGTGTACAAATGATAGCATCCACTTTTGCCATGACTCACTTGAGATGCAGTTGAGGATGGCTAGCTAAGCAGCAGCGAACAGAGAGTGACAGAGAAGGCTGGTGTCAACTTGAGAGCGAAGATCCAGCGAAAGGCCCAGAAGAAGATTTTTGTGCACGTTTTAAAACGAACGTCGGGTAATCGAAACTATTGACCGTGAGGCTCACACCAAACACACCACAGAGTCAATGTTTGACGAAAGGTCGATAAATACGAAGCTTGATTGACCTCAAATAATTAATTTGAATGATTAAAATAATCCGGCTTGAAGGACCAAAATGTTAAGAATTGATGCAACGAGGATTGGAGTAATGAACTAGAGTTTTAGAGAAAATCTTTAAAGTCCGTAAATCGAAAATCATTTATTGTGCCGTAATGTGCCCGCTACCGCTTATTTGCCCGAGATTTTGTCGAAGATTGCTCGTTGTTCCGCGAAACGAAGCAAGGACGGTTGCCAGACAGCGCAGATTGAAAAACATGTTGTGTGATTGAAGCGTGCCGAGGCGTGCGGGGACGATTAGCTTTACGTGTCTTATCAATATACAGAAACGTCGAGCGATGCTAGGCTTACCTTAAAGTGAGATAAATCGATCTCGACTTTTCGGAATATTGCAGTTGTTTGAGATTGCATTATGATCGAATGTAAAGCGCACGGAAACTGCAGTTGCTAACAGACAATCTATAATTACAACTTATTTAGAAAATAAACTTCAAATTCCATAAAAGATTTTAGCTCTTCACAGTTGAGAACTTTCCATGAATTATTGGGTCGTTTTCAAAGGTAAATAATATGGAAAAAAACAAAATAATATTAGCAACCTCGGTTTCTTTCATTCCAAAAAAACGCTCGCAACAATAAACATCCGCAACCGCCTCAACTGGAAAATGTTGAATCTCATGATTAAAAGCATGCGCGAAAATTATCACGTAGGCCTCTAACTACCAATCCAGCGAGCGAATTCGCACCTCACGCATAACAGGTGTGTGCGCAATGCCCAAGAACCCATCGGCAGCCAATCGCTCTCAACGCCTCGGGGGTCATCTTAAATTGTTCAAAATCATTGACAATTAGACGAAAAGGGGCCTCCATCACGACAATAAGAGGAGCGTGCTCTAACACCTCCGCGCCTTTTTCGCAACTTTCGAGTTACTGCTTACGTTAGAGACATCACCGCTTAGAATAGCGCTTTAAGGTCGTTCACACTATACGACACGGACCGACACGTACTGAACGGCACGACAACGGCACGACAAAATAAACGTATGTTCAGATTGCTTCGACAACCATCCATCAGCTGACGTTTGCAGTCGCAATGGATGGATCATCTAGCGACGATGAATTGGCTCTTATGGCCTTACTTTTAAATGAAGATGAAGCCGAAGCCAAAAAAAGAGAAGGGAAGAAATTGAAAATGGGTCAACACTCAATATTAAAATAGATCTCAAGACACTCAATATTAAAAAAGAAAAATTGAAGGAGAGCATTGGACATTTTTCAAAGACTTATTAAAATATGACGACAAGTTTTACAAATATTTTAGAATGCCACAATGCAAATTTTATGAGTTGTTAAAATTGATTGAACCTATGTTAAAAAAATAAAATATGTCGTTCCGTGAGGCAATTTCACTGACAGAAAGACTTGCAGTTTATTTAAGGTAAAGATTTTTTATTGAATTTACATTTTCATATTCTCTGTATACGCTGTTTTCTCGATGAAATATGGCATTGGAATTGTCGGCGAAAAATGATATGATGGCGATGGAAATGGAGTTGCGATTTTTGAAGGTGAAGGAGATACACTTTGTTTTGTGTTGATGACGGTGACAGTGATGATGATTGTGATGGTGATGGTAACGTGATACATTGTACGGCCCAGTGTGATATAATGGCATTTGTGTAGAATGTTGACGTTGTGTGGGTGTATTAGATACAAAAAATGGTTGTTTTTGCATAATTTGTTTCATGTCGAGGTCAGTGATGATGGAGAATATTTGCGACTTGGCTATGTTCTGATATAATTCTGAGAAAAATTCTTTACAGTCGCTGCAATACTCGAAAAGAACGTGTCTATTGCATTGGGTTGTTGAGTTGGTGAGGTCATTTGCACTTTAGCAGTTTTCTTCTCCAGCAAATACTTCATTACCACTGCTGATGCCGTTTCTGGTTGTGTCTGACATCTATTCCCCTTATTCTTATTTACGTTAGTGATAATTTTTTTGTTTATTTCTTTTTGTTTCTTCTTTTTTCATCCTCAGCGTGTGACTCATCCACATTATCATCCTTGTCATCGTCCTTATCATTGTTTCGATCATCTTCTCTATCGTCGTTTCGATCATCTCTTCTATCATTGTTTTGATTCATTGCTGATTGATATCATTGCTTCTTTATCATCGTTTTTATCATCATTCGTTTATATCGTCATCATTCCGTTCATTTTCATTATCATCATCACTGACATCTTTCAAATTACTGCATGTGTCCCTTTCTTGCATGAATGGTAGTAGGAACAACATTTCATCTTCAAATTTCCATTTTTTTTATTTTTGAGGCGGCCTGTCCACTTTTTGTTTCACGCCTTTTTTTTAAAGCTCTTCTGAAAGAATCTCGAAGATTCGCCCATGTTTTTTTACAAACAACCGCTAGAAAAAGATATAGAAATTGACATATAAATGAAAACATATAAATAACCATAATGCAACTGAGGAAAAAAATGAGACATTCTCACTTTTGGTGACATTTTCAAATCCCAAGTTTGAATAGTTCAGAGACTTATTAAACATTAAAGAACATCTGTAGATAGATTCTTATGAATACTACAATTTAGACGAAGAAAATAGTTTTAAAAAATTAAAACGAATACATAAATAGTTTTGATTGTTTTTGTAAAAAAATGAATGAATGATATATCACGTTTTTATCCTCAGTTCCTCAACTATGCAGTACATTTTTATGAAAGATTAGAATTATGAAACTTATACATATATTTTAAGTTCTTAGCTACTGGTGATTTGTTTAGAATAATAACTAGTTATTATTCTAGACATTCAACGGTGCAATTGATTGTCATTCAGGTATGCGAAGCGATAATAGAGAATTTGATGTTACTAACAATGTCAAAGCCTACAGCGGATAAATGGAAAAAAATTGCCAAAGAATTTTGGGATATTTGGAATTTTCCAAACTGTATAGGCACTCTCGATGGAAAACATGTGGTCATTCAAACTCCCGCAAACAGTGGATCTCAATTTTTTAATTATAAGAAAACGTTTTCCATTGTCCTCTTAGCGTTAGTGGATGCACATTACAGATTAATCGCGGTAGATATAGGCGGATATGGTAAGAATAGCGATGGAGACCTATTTGCTAATTCTAAATTGGGTAAAGCTCTTAAAAATAATAAATTGAATGTCCCGAAAGACAATGCGCTTCCTAATACGCAAAACGTTGTCTTATGTCATAGTTGGCGATGAGGTATTTCCTTTAAAAAAATATTTACTGAGATTATATCCTGATTCGCAAATTCAAGGAGATAGATCAAAAAGAATTTTTAACTATCGTCTCACACGCGCGCGAAGAGTTTCAGAAAATGCGTTCGGAATACTGCGCCAAAAATTTCAGCTTTACAATCGAAGGCTGAAGTTAAAACCAGAAGATGCAGATAAAATCATTTTAACTACCTGGATTTTGCACAATTATCTCCGAGATTGTAGTTGTAGCGCTTTTGAATTTTGCGTGATTACGCCGCAGAGAGGAGGTGAGCTAGCCGCAAATGATGAGGTGCAGTGATTCGTTTCTTTTATCTCTTTATTCGTAGTAGTATGTACACTATATACAGTAGTTGTGTCGTCTCTGCTGATATCTGCAGAACACACAGCTTTCGTCCTCGAGATGCTCACGTATGATCTTTTGAGAGGCTCTGAAAAGGGCCGTTTTTGGTGAGTCCTGAAAAGGACTGTTTGTATAGTCCTAAGAAGGACTGATTTACCGGGACCTACGTTCCCTGTACGTTATTGACGGCTTCGTCCGTGTACGCCGTAGAGGTCCCAAGCGACTGCGGCAAGATGTTCTTCCGGTTGGTGCTGGCGCTGATCTTGCGCGCTCCCTTGCCGGAGGAAGCCCTGGTGGTGTGTAGCTTCGAGTTTCCGGCGGGTCTGGTCCGGGCGTGTCGGTCTGCGTCGCCGCGGATGTCAGTGGCGGCTCCCAGTCGCTATCCGATTGGGTAGCCTGGTCGACGCTTCGGACCTCAATCCTGGCCTGAGTGTCGCAGTCTGCGTTGCCGTGGATGTCGGTGGCGTCGGAGATGCGTGCAGTGGTGATACCAAAGGTGGTATGACCCAGGTCTCCCTTGGGCTGGTGTATCGCCTTATTCGCACGTCCCACGTCGTCAAGAGGTGCCTTGGCGGCCTGATGAGTCGTGGAGGCCGCAGTTCCAGCCGTGTCAGTCCAAGGTAGCAGGCTCCAGTTGGACGTGGCGTTCGACTCTTACTCCTGCAGGTGTTGCAGGTCTCTCGGCTACCTCAATCCGCTCGTTGCCGGATGATCGTGTCGGCGGTTGTGACCGTGGTCGGCGTGAACTCCGGATATGATCTTCCGGCTGCACCGCTGTGGAAGAGAGCTAGCGAGTCGTAAGACTGCGCTGGGTCTAAGTTAGACCAAAAAGTCAGGCGCTATATGCTGTTGGAGTATACTCCGCTAGCAGTTCCGTGGCTGATTCATCCGCTTTGCGCACGGCCTTATATGCTGGCCGGAGCGGCGTCTTAACTGCGAGAAAACATTCCGTGCAGTGCCATGGCTGATTCATCCGCTTTGCGCGCGGCCTTATATGCTGGCCGGAGCGGCGTCATAACTGCGGGCAAACATTCCGCGGTTGCGCCACGTAGCGGCGCGGCTCCGTACCGCTGCCTCGTAGAACAGGCGCTTGCGAGAAAGCTTCGCTCGCTTGGTTGCCTGTGTTCAGGCGCTTTTGTGGGGCCGTTTAGGCCGCCACAGTAGTATTAATGTACAAGATCATGCGCATAATCATAGCACTGACACTGGTTTGCAAAATTTACCACGACAAGGAGAAAGTGCAGCAAATACTGCATTTACTGTTCAAGACGAATTCAAGGAATTTTTTATCACAGAAAACGGCCGTGTTGAATGGCAAGACACAATAAATTAACTATTTTATAAATAGATACTATAATATATTATAACATAAATATACTTATAAATATACTATAATATAAATATTATTCCGTCTTGTTCTAACTACATGAAAGAGTGCCTGTTCATCACGTGTTTCGTGCGTGATTCCGCGCCGCTGTGTAGCTGTCGCGGATCCAGGATCAATTCGATAATCCTGGCGCCACCCTTGTCCGGTATTCCGAACCGCGAGCGCTCCGCCCCGCGCCGGATGTCGTCAGCCTAGTATTTCGCGCATGATCCTGCCGATTAGCCAATATCGCGGTCGATTGATCGCGCTGGCAATCAATCATTGGCCGATAAGAATTCGCGAGCGCGGACTTCCGCCTTCTTCCCCGTTCGCATTTTTCGAGAGTCTTGTACCGCAGCAAGAGGCACGTGTGAGCGCTAGAAAATTTCGCAAAGTCGCCATTCGGTCAAATCTCCGTCAATAGTGACCGGGCTTCGCTAGACGTAATGAACATTGTACTCACATCGTTGTCGCATTCTGATATATTAAGACAAGTCAGCAACGCGCGAGACTTAGCAATTCTCTTCTGTGCCGGTTAACGACAAGTGCAAAACGGCGCAGCTCCGGCCACGAGGATCAACTCGACCCTCGACCGAAGCTGAACATTCGCGAGATCTGCTCATACGGAGTTACACGCGGTGCTCCGCTACTTATTGTGATCATTTAATTTAATCAAGGTGTCGTGCTATTCACGTGCGGCCTTCTCACTCGCAGTCGTTCGCAAGGAACATTCTCGCCATTATCGTGCTCACACGTGGCCCGTTACCACTCTGTACATTTTTGTTATTGACATTGTCGAGAATAAATTCTATGTCGTCTAAACCACAGTACCGAATTTAATCATTCATCTGTCCGCGCGCCGCCTCCCAATCGGGAGAGAATCTGCCGCATTTTCACACAAATATACTGTGACGTGACGTTTTGTATGTCCGTCACAAGGGCTGGTAAGCCCGACCGGGATCGGTCGCGCGGGCCTCCGCTCTCTCGATTTAGAGAGAGAGAGCGCGGCCTGAGCGTGGGATCGGACGCGATCCCGCGGTTTTCGCTATTTTGTCTCAAGTATTATTTAGAAAATTAGACTAAGGTTACGGTGGCCAAGGGATACGGTCGACGGGATCTCATCCGGTGGCGGCAAGAAAAGCACATTTTACATCGGGGACGAGGGGAGGCCCCGAAACAGTCAACAGGAGCACGCCTGGTAAGAACCACGACACTTTAAATCGCATTACTGAATAGAGGGAAAGAACCGAGGCTGCCGCCTTTTTTCATAATTATTACCCACAGGCTTGAAGGAAACAATAAGAGGGGAGGTCGCTCAAGCGCAAGGAGCGCGAGAGTCCCAAAAAGGAGATACGGCACTGTATCCGAAACGCAGGCCCGAATTTCCTTGCCGGATGAAGCCAGATCGAATAGGAAATCGACCATGGATGCATCCCGCTAGTAAAGGATAAGGAGGGCCGGATACAGTCGTACGCTGCTACAACTAAGGTTTTCCGAAGCCTGGAGCTAATAGGAAGCGAGCAAGGGGGCCGGAGATTAGTAACACGGAAATCGTAAGGACCCTCAAGGCCGCGCCACGGCCCTGCGTAACGCGGGAGCGCCACACGTGGCCTTATCAAATATTAATGTGCCGGCGTGTCTCCTGCGGGCCTTTCGTTCGTCACTGTTCGGCGGACCGACGTACGGAGCGGAGGCCTAATTTTTCGCTGCGTTGATAAGGACCTACGAGGGTTGCTACCGGTGAGACTGACGTCGACTGATTGTAAAGCCGCCAAGTTACGGGTAAGGTTCGGATGAGACGCGCCCTTGAGTCATCACTGTCGTAAGTAAGGTTTTCGTATCGTTATTTTACACGATTTTGGTTATTTCGAGTATTGCGCAGTAGATCGGCGGAACGACTCATACGAGCCGACGGATCCGCGTGAGTACTCTCTCTCCCGAGATCATTTGCCGCCGACAGTCAATCATTATCGTTCTCGTACTTATTTCGTTGCCTTGATTGTATCTGAATAATCTCTGTCTATTGCGAACTCGTACACGTAACCGCCTTGTATATTGCGCGTCTGTAATATCGTATGTTCGTTTCGTATTGTGCAGTAGCGGAATTATGTGGATCGCGTAAAAGTTCGTATCTTATTTCGTCGCTTCCGAGTTATTGCGTAAATCAAGGACATTGATATTTGTCGCGTTATTAGATTGAACAGTTCGTTGCTGCCTCCAAGGCAGTTCGTTTAACATATAATTCCGATCGATAATACGAGTCGTACCGCGATATTGACCGAATATATCGACCAATATTATTGTCGCGGTGTATACGGCTGCTCTAAGCGCCTAGTATATCTTGTTCGACTTTGTGAAAATTCGGCAATTTCACGCGGGCGAGCGTGTTAATTGTTGACTTATGAAGGAATTTTCCTCGCTGCCGAGGCCCGGATAAGCCTCGAGTCGCGGTAAAACTCTTCGCCGAAGAATTGACTTTCGGCTCGCGCGTGAAACCCGATACTCTTGCGCTCGATCGCGAGAAGCCTTTCGGCCAACAAACAGCTGGCCAGAATATCACGACTTATATCTCTTATTATTATTTCTTTTATATCATCCTTTGTCTTTATATTTTTCAATTCAATCATTCTTTTTGTCAATATCTTTTCAATAATGATATTCTCTCTGACATTAGTGGTTCAATTATAATTATTTTCTCAAATACGATTTTTTATATTATATTCTTCTATATCAATTTATCTGTGCAACTTATTCGTGCCTATCTCGATTCTCTCCCGTCTCGTCCGCAAGGACCAACCCCCTCTACCAATTCCGTTGACTGAATAGCCGTGGATTTTCCGTCGCGATTCCCAACCGATGCAAAACTTGTGGTTTTCGTAACGTTCGTTTTCGACGGCGCGGATTTTCGCGCCTGGCGCCCAACTTATGGTATAATTTTTCGCTTTAGTTGTCGATCGGTTTCCGTACATCGCGCCGAAGGTGTGCCGATAGTCATTAACAACGACTCCTTAACTAATTATACTTATAATTATCTAAGAAAAGAATCACGGTCACAATACTTATAAATATTGGGGGAGTAAAATATTATATTATTTGACCGTCGAATATACTTAACTTCGCATCTAAATATTATATACAAATAGAACGATCGCGAAATTTTAAGACAAGATCGTTAGGTCGAGCGAGACACAGGTCTTTCTAAACATTACCAAATATTGACTTAGATTGATATGATTGTACTTGACTCTTTATCCGAAAACAATCGAAGCTTCGAGAAACTGTTTGCGAAAACGAATATAAGATTGACGAGCCCGACGAGGGCAGAAGTTCTCGTTCGTCTGTTTACGCCTACTGTATTTCATATATTAAATATACTTCTTGTTAAAATAAAGTCATCACCGCTATCACTTAAATTAATTATCCCACAATATACTATAATAAACTATTTTATAAATAGAATAAATTATTTATCTTACCTAGCTGGTTCATTTTCTTTGCAATTTTTCTCCAAACATTTTCTTTAAATATATTATCACTATATTTTGGATGACTCATTACATATATAGGCTCATAGGCCTTAACATTTTCGATTAATTTTTCTTGGTCCATTTTTGCGTCCGTTCTCCACTGCTTACTAATTCACACTGGCAGACCCACCATTCAACAGGGTTGCCCCAGTGTTTGGGGGTCCCAGACTGAGACTCCGGGAGGGAAGATTGAGAGATCCATAGGATTTGTTTTTGCTTGAAGCCATTACGGCATTTCTCATGTCTTCCGTGAGAGACTCGTATATTTCTAAATGATCAGCCGACAATAATGGATCTTTCAAGTCGGCATATATAGTTCATTTATTACACATGATTCCACGTACTTATGCAAGTCTGTTTTTTTGGTAGAAAGAAGACGATTGGTCATTTTTTATAAGGTTTAGGAATAAATGAAAACATGAAAAATTCAATGGAATGATGATCTGAGCCCCACGTATCTTGGATTTGGCTATACCCGAGTGAGTCAGATCAGAAGAAGCCAGAATGAGGTCCAGATTAGAAGAGCGTTGACCAAGAGGACCGCTTCTTGATAAGGTGTTATAGTTGATTATTTGTAGATCTCTGTGTTGTAACACATTTCAGCTAATAGAGAGCCATTCCGATCGGTATGAGAGCATTTCCAGGAAGTATTAAGTGAATTAAAATTTCCAACAATAATTCTGAGGGCCTTAGTGAATTGTCTGAAAAAATTGGACCAGTTATTATTTTTTCTGTAAATCCGGGACGTCTATAGACAGCTATGAAATTGAAATCTCCCAGTGGACTTCTGAGTCTGATGCCGCAAGTCTCGGCATTGGTCAACTGAAAATAAATATTTATGTGTTGTGCAGAAAAATGTTTGCGAGACAAGAATGACTCCTCCGGATCCTCTCAAGTGTTTCAAGGAACTTCCCTCCAAAAGACGTCAAAACTTGGAACATCAAATTTATCCTTGTTCGTAAGTTGTGTTTCAGCGACAAAAATTAAATCATAATTTTTGGAATATTTGACCAATTCTCATTTTTTATTCTTGATTCCTTTAGCATTCCACCTTTTAAATAGAAGATTGTGCTGTGATAATTTTAAAAAATATTTTCATAATTTTCTGAGGATGATCTTGAAGAATGAACTTCCTATTATGACATAATTCTTATAGTATATGAATATCCTCCAGCAGGAGGTTAACCGTAGCGTGTGATCTCGATGATCTGAAGGGAAAGCAGAATGAGGACTCATACCGGAGTTGAAAGTGCTGATATTCGTAACATCATCCTCCCTGGAGTTGATTCCGTTTCCAGAATTCTTCAAAAGCAAGCCCTTATTTGCCTTGGTGATCTCTTGAACTCTTACGTTGAACTGTTTATAATAATCGAATGTTTAATGTATGTGACTGTTATTATTCGTCGGTGATCTGTTTTTATTGTGATAAGAAGAATCTATAGTAGAAGAATGTAATTGTTGGTTGTAGTTTGTTCTAGATGAAGGCGGATGATTGGAAGTAGGGTTCCGGTTAGTCCGAATGGCTTGCAAAAAAGGCCATGCCGAAGGTTTCTCCTGAGGGTCCTCATATTCTTTATGATTTCCTTTTAAAGAGATTTTAGCTTCGTAAACTGATATAGCTCTCTCGGCCACGAGTTTATTAATGTTTCTGTTGAGTGTAAAATAAGGACATCCTTTGTGCGTTGCTATATGGTTCTCACCACAATTAATACATTGGAGTGTTTTGTTGCGTGGTCCATGGAAGTCCCTTCCGCAGGCATAACTTGTTATTTTTTCGGCAATATTGTCTGAAATATCCAAACCTGCAGCTGTTATGACATTGCTTTACTCCAGGAATATATGGTCTTATATTAAAAAACGTGACGCCATCATAAATTTTAATTCTGGAAGGGAGCTCCGTATCCTTGAAGGTTATAATTATGTTATTAGTGTTAATTTTTTTGTAAGTATTATCAGAGGAATTGTATTTCCTCTTCGTCATACGTTATATGGCTTTGATCTTGTCTCTGTGGTCAATAGCGTTAAGTTTGGATATAGACATAGCCCAGTCAGTAATGACATCCTTTTTAAGTATGGATCGAGATGGTAATGTCACACTCACATGCAATTATTGTTGTTCCGTAGGCGTTGTATGTGTTAAGTAATGTGTTAGATTCTTTGGCATTTCTGTAAAACAAATCAGCAGTGCAGAAATTTGTTTTTGAAACTTTAAAAGTTTAAATATCCATTGTGAAATTGTATCGATGATACGTATAAAGTTTTTAGATTCTCTGTTTGAGCATCGATTAGAATGAATTCACTTTTATGGTCGATATTATACCTGCTGTTTAAGTCAGGATATAGAGTGCTTGTTTCTTGACTAATTGTCACTTTGGTAAAATTTCCTTGTATTTTAATATATTTTTCTATTCTGAAATCTTGAAAGCGGTTGCTACCTACTTCATTTTCTTGTTGAGGATGGTCATCTCCAAAGGAGGAAAGGATAGTAGGATTAAGATTTTCGTCGATGTCCATGTTTTTCGTCAATGTAGGATCACAGTTATTTTCAGAACTAAGATTATTATTTGAAAGTTTATTACCGTCAATATTGACACTATTCGAATTAATATATTTTTTTGAAAGATGTTTTTTGAAAGATTTTCTTTAATAATGTCATTAGTAGCTTTACGTTTGCACGTTTTGTTCTGTTCCTTAATAAATTGTTTAGTAAGATTATCAAAATTTGCTTCTGTGGAATTCTGAATTAACTTATCTTTAATATTAGTTAAGTTGCTATCACATTCTAAGATTTTATCACAGGCCGAAAGGGACACATCATAAGAATACTCACCGAGACCAGAAGATTCTAGATCTTTGTTAACCTTAACCTTATTTGCGTTACTTTCTCGGAATGAATCCGGGAAAGTAGAAGGGCCAGGAGGCCCTTGTTCCTTCTTGTCACTCACTGTTAAAGATGACCTTAAAAAAGACCAATATTATTAACCAATGTTGTTAGGACCAGCACGCTCGAAAAAACAAAGAAAAATTTAATGCTCTCCTATGCGAGTCTGGTTACACGTGCTAGCTCAGAACCGGAAGTCCAAAAGTTGTAAAAGCTTGTCAATTAGGTTGTCGACTGGCGTCATGATAGAAAAATTAAAAATACTAATTACAGATGAATTAACCAGTTGAACAAACGTTGAAAATACACTCACAAACAATCACAAACAATTTACAGTAAATATCCTTTTCCACATTAACAAATTATCTAATATTAATTACATTAAAAGGTCGTTAATAAACATGATATGACAATTGCTCTAAAAATAATTAATTGAGGGCTTCTGCTCATAGAACGCATGGCCAATAATCTCCCGCTAGTTTCAGAAAAGCGAAAGAATGATTGGTTGCCGCGCCGATTTCCGTCACACGTAACGCGTCGACGTGTTCCCTGTGGGCCCTGAATATACTTTGCGCATACGCACTACAATTATAAAATAAACTTATTTTGCAAGTAATTAAGAAATTTATTAATTCACAAACGTAATATTGATATATTTGTACATCACAAACGATTTCCTATCAATTATAGTTATCAGTTATCACAAAATCTGTTTATTAATAAAAAGTGTCGGCTTACATTATGACTAAAGTAATATTGTTAATTACAAAAAATCTAATTTGTCACAAATATTAAAACAGATTCACAATCAATCACAAACAATTTATAAACGAAATACACTCAGTAAGTTATTTGTTTATTTATTTAAAAATTTGAATTTTTGAATTTTATTTCATGAATAGAATTAAAATAAATTCGGAATTTCATAGTTATTTATTTTATAAAAAAATTGCTTCCAACAAGTTATTATATTCCATGATTTCATAAGGCGTAATGCATATCTCCTTAAATCTATGTTGAAGTATTTAATTAAATTTTAAAGATGCAAAAGGTTAGAGTTCGCACGCAGGTCTGTTTTATAAGATAACCGCTGGTTAGTTCTAGAGCATTACACGCGCACGGTTCGTGTTTCGGGACGGCGCCTAATTGGTTGCGTTGCTAGTTTTAAATAGAGCTCGCTGATTGATCATGTGTTAAATAGGGAAATCTTGGATTTCCTGCAATTAGGAGTTATTAACTAAAAGTATATTTAATTTCTAACAAAGTTATGTTGTCAAGAGCAAGTTATTATGAAAATGATTCCATAACTTAAGAAATTAACAATAAGTTATTAATGCTTACGGTAACATGCTTTAATAGTTTAAAGGATATTCAAATATTAATCAAGCTTTTATAAAATTACAACAAATGTATATATTGTTACGTCCGTATAATGTCCGTATTTCATTACATCCCTGTATTCGTCTACGATCATCGAGTCTTCTGTGAGATCAAGGAACATCGCGTTGTCAAGGCGTTGATTAACAACTGTAATCGAGAGTTCGAGTTCCGCGTCTGTCAAGAGCAGACGTATTTTGACCTATCGAGCTATTATGCATTATACATGCATTTCCTTGTGTATTTCATTGTCTTCTTATATTGGCTCGCAATAATAAAGGTCCTTTCCTCCGTACGAGGGTCAATTCATTTAGCGTTGCGCGAGTGAACGGCGATACGTGACGCGGTAATCGAGATCGCTCGCGGATCGGTCCCGCGGACGTAACAATATACATCTTAAATTACGAAGTCATAATGTTCTATTGAATACTTTTCTATCTTTTCTTGTAAACAATTGAAAATAACTAGGGATGATATTGAAATTTATAAACAACTAAATTATTTGAATAAATAATTTCAATAAATTATAATTATGACTTCGTAAATAACTAATTTACGCTCTACTCTAACCTAATAATCCATTCAAATATTATGCGATAGTATAATCATCCAAGACACAAAAAATATTTCGCTGCATAAGAAGTGTTACGTCCAGACTCGGAAAAAGGAGAGTCAACGGGAGGGCGTAAACAAAACTTCTATCTCGAACAACGCCGGATCGTGCGTAATTTCGAGCCGAGCGAACGTGGTGAGGCCCTAAGCAGGTCAACGACCGAGAAGGTCGCTTTTACACTTTTAAAAGGGCCCATTCACTCGATGGTCCCTTTTTGGCAAGAGAATTTAATCTTATTTGCGCAGGATGGGACATTGTGCGATTTCAGAAAAGAGTGTAAGGGTTAATAAATGATTATTCAATCACGTATAAAAATTTCTAATTTATTAAAATAAAAGAGAAAATGAAGTAAAATCGTAAAAAAATTTATATCAAATATTTTGTGCGTGATTACATGCATAAATATATATATATATATATATGTGTGTTATGATAATTAATTGTAATGTCTTAATGGTTTAAATTTTCGTGTCAATGCAATTGAGTGTGTGTGTGTGTGTGTGTGTGTGTGTGTGTGTGTGTGAGTGAGTGAGTGAGTGAGTAAGTGAGAGCGCGTTACAGCAGTACGGAGGTCATCGATCGGAACGGCGTGGGGAAAATTCTATTATTTAGATTGAAATTCCGATCGGGTTACAATAAATATATATGTGTTTAAATAAAAGTAATATTAAATGTAGTGCGCCTGTATAGGATGTCAGTAGTCATGGACTTCTTCGAATTGGACGGTGGAAGGCTTGTAGATTTGCCAGAGTAATTGTATCGGAATGGCCACAGGATATCGGCGGGAGGGATGGAAGCACGGAATTACCGTGTCAGGAGGAGATTCGGTTAGAACTTGCTTTAAGTCGGTAAGATTTACGCGACCTGGTCCGAAAGCATCTTCGGGGAGAGGATCCGTGTATGGAGGGAGGACATTTAAACAGTGATCTAGCAAATTTTTATAAAACAGAGGAGAAAAATCATATTCGGAAGGAGGTTGCGAGAGAGATGGAAGGAGGGAATCTCCGAGTTCGATGATAGGAGGCGAAGGCGATTTCGGGGACTCGTGGAAAGGAGATTGTGAGGGAGAAGGGAGAGGGGAGTCCTCTAATTCAATTAACAGTGGTGAAGGAGATCTCGGTGGAGTACGCGGAGAAACAGGAGGGGGAGTCGGGACTCTCGGAGGTGGCAAGTTCTCACGAGAGGGAGGAGGGGGAGTTGGGACTCTCGGATAGCATGAGTTTTCGCGAGAGGAAGAGGGGGGTACTGAGGGGGAGACGGACGTTCCGGGGACAAGATGGGGGAAAGTCGGGGGTGGTTAAGTATATCTGGATGATTGTTCAGAGTGTTATTATTATCTGAATTATTATTTATGCTAGTCGCTGAGTTCTCAGAGTGATTTTCTGCCGAAGTCCGAGCCAGTAATTTTTTTAATTGCCTGTTGCGGCGATTACGCGATTGCTTGGCGACTGCTCTAGACTTTCGCTTAGGTTTTTCCACTGAGGGAAACGGGTAAAGAAAGAAACGAAATAAATAAATAAAAATAAAAAAAGAAAAATGATATCTTTCTTTCTCGAGATTGCGAAACAATTTTTGGATTTCGTTATTTAAGTAAAACGAGAAAACTAGAAATATATATGTATGTGAGGAGCAGTATATATACATATATCTATGTATATGTATGTATATGTTTAATACACAGTCATCTGTTTTAAACAAGAGAAAACGGAAATCTGAAGAGGTCGAATGGGATGGTGCGGATCATTGTTGTTGACATTTAAAATTCCGGATATTATTTAGGGGAGAATACGATGGGGAAAAAGTGGCGCGTTGAGATTGCAAGAATGCAGGAAGCTCTGAGCGACGGGTGAGAAGTAAAGGAGAATCGCGAGTTTACGCTGCTATAATGCAGGAGACTCTGAGCGACGGGTGAGAAGTAATGGAGGTTCGCGAGTTTGCGCTGCTATAATGCAGGAGACTCTGAGCGACGGGTGAGGAGCAGTGATGCCAGAAAAAGGTCCCAAGCAACACGCAACCGTAGTGGGGAGAATGACGCACACAAGCGAAAACCGCGTACGTGTGAGTACGCGTTTCGGCTAGCTTCGGATAGCAGAAGAGAACAGATATACTATCTTCTGTCTCCTTCTCTACCGAGCCGACAACGAAGGCGACGGGCGATACGGCGATGTTATGTTGCTCGATTCTTAATACGCGTGACAGCGTTAAATGTTTTCTTGCAACCTTCTTGTGTTATAAATAAAATGGTTTTCTTTCAGAACCTTCAAACATTATGTATTAAATGGCTTTTTACAGCCTTTTGATATAATTTTACCCAAATATTTTTTAACTTTAAGGAAATATTTATTAAAATGTAGGTACTTATTATTTAAAAAAAAATTAAATTTTTTATTTTTAAAAGACATTTTAATTGAGAGTATTAAATACTTTATAAAAACATTATTTAAATGCATGAAACAAAATTCAATGTGTGATATAAATATTTACTCTCTCTTCTCTCTCTCTCTCTCTCTCTCTCTCTCTCTCTCTCTCGTAAAATAATAGTGTTTTTCCACACCACCCAAGAGGTATCACCAATGGCGCGTTAGGTTTTTTAAAGTGGACCTTCGCCTGGAGCCCTATTATACCACACTATATGTATAATATTATATTATACTTGAAGGTAAAAAGATAAAGGAGAAAATGTAGGGTATAAATAATTAATTCGGGAATTACTTATTTTTTATATTTATTTTTTAATATTTAATATTTAATATAAAATTTTTTACAATAGTGGGATCACTGCGGCCCCACATAACTCCACGGCCTCTGCCTCGGCCGCGTCCAGGGCCGCCTCTACCGGCCCAGCTGCCTCTCATCTGAAAACCTCCTCTGCCTCTGCCGCCACGCTGATTGTACCAGCGGGCGCGTGCCCGTCCGCCTCCTCTTTTTTTTCTTTGTCTGAAAAATAAACATATACATGATAAATAATAAATTATTTAAAATATGCATATAAATTAATAAGTAATAATAAAAAATGAAAAACAAATAATATACCATTTTTATTTTGCGGCTGTTGCTGCTGCTGCAGCAAGTATTGCAGTTGCTGCTGCTGCTGCTGCAGTTGCTGTTGCTGCTGCAACAATTGTTGCCGCAACTGTTCTATAGATGATTCTTCAATTTGTTCTGCAAAAATAAAATATATATATTATGTTGATATGTTATTGCATACTAGCAGGAGAGAGAGGGAGGGAGGGAGGGAGAGCGAGAGAGAGAGAGAGAGAGAGAGAGAGAGAGAGAAGAAAGAAACTGAAGCTTAAACTTTCTTAATACTTGTCTATTAATACAAATAATAATGATTTAATTTACTACTTACGAGACATTATTGTTCTATCGCACCGATGTTTCACAGCGAACTGAGTCAGCGAAGCACTTGGTATTTGTTTATTTGTTTCACAATGCCGTTTATTTATTTTTCGGCATGTGTTTCTCGGCATTTGTTTCTTCTGTCAGATAATCTTGTCACCTTGAGAGTTAACGTATCTCTTTATATGTGCCTTGTGAAATCTTCGTGTTGAAGAAATTCGAGCAATTCCGATTGTAAGTCTTGATTGTTCTGTATATTTCACACATTTCTAAAAATATTCATCTTTTTTATTTTCATTTATTCTGCAACGACTTTATCTCTCCGGTGTGAACGGACTTTATTGCCGTCCCGCTCTCGCCGTCGCGCGGATCTTCTCGTTTGCACCAACGACGGGGAGTTTCCTCGTTGGACGCGAGAGTCGAACGGAAAAGTCGCCGGCAAAAAGGGCGAAGGGACTAGGGGGAAAAGGATAACGCGCCGAAAAGGAACGGGTTGATAGGAGTTCCGCGTGTGCCGTGTCGAAAACCGCGTATCCCACGCGAAAATCCAAGATTGAGCGCCAGACGCGATCTCTCACGCGTCAATTCGCGATACCGCGCTAAATTACGCGAACGTTAATTAGCCGTATTCGTCACGGGCGGGCTAGCTCGCCTAACGGCAGAGGGGCACGGTGTTCGTTGACTAAACGCGAAATTAGGCAAGAGGCGACAATCACAGTAAACGTAAAATTACAGACGGTCACAGATACACCCAAAGAAAAAGAAAGCCAATACATAAGATAAATAATGTCGGGTTTATTACAGAAGAATATTGAGTTAGGTACGCGCAGAAAGAACCATGATAAGTTGAAAAATGAATATAAATCAGAGACAGATAGGAGTAATCCAAAGCAAAAAGAGATAATTAATAATAATCAGTCAAAAAAAAGGAAAGAATTTCAAGTAAAGCTAGACATTATGAGAGAAAGAAGCTGAGATAATTAAGAGTAACGGGCTCATGAACAAGGCCCAGTGAACAAAGGCTATATAATAAAGCGACAGAGAAAAGTACTATTTCAGAAAGACGGCAAGCTCCAGATTTTATAATCTCGGATTAGAAAATAGGCGGATAGAATTGATTGCATTAATCGACCTTAAACCCGACAGAAGCGATATAACTTAACTCTAATCATAAGCATAGGTAAGAGTAATATTCGCGAGACAAACAAACAGAACGCTACGTTCGGCGGTAGCGATTCGGAGTACGAGACTGGATGTTCGCTCTGACGGACCCGATTTTCTTACAATGACGTAGACTTATAAATCGGACATTTCCCGACTTCCGGGTACAACGATGATTTTCGATAATAGCGGCCTCACCAGCCGCCTTGAGTCGTAACAAAATTATCGATGCCGACGCGAAGAATGAGCGAAATCGAGACGCCGACAAAGGCGACAACGCGACGCAATTCTCTCACACGCATTTCCGCCTCACAGGCGGCTCACGCAATCACACATGTCGAACGCGACGCTCAATCACTCTATCGCATTCACACTACGTATTTCGACAAGATACACGACGCTTAATTACACGCAATACGATTTTCGCGACGCGACTCTCCAGAAAGACGTCGATACTTTAACGCGGTCGCGAAATCACAACTATCTACAATAAACGAGGCCTGAGCTCTGCAGGCTCACGGGATCGAGATCACTTGTCGTCGTGGCCGCGACACGAGTAACTTTATAAATTACGGGGCCTAGCCCGGACACCAAAAAGTATAAAAAAAAGGGAATCACTAAAATTACAACGACGACGACAGAATGACGCGATCCCGGACGCGATCATACGTGGCTTATCTTGTGGAGGGCAACTTTACCGGCACCTTATTCCTCTCGGGTTTTGCGAGGCGGCAACGGCTCGTCCTTCTCGGTGATTATGCACGGGACAGCAATACGATAACGGTAGGCCGAGGTCTTCACTAGCACACAGTTCGCGACAGGCTCTCTCCCGGATTCTCTCGATCCAGGATCGATGTCCTTCCCCAATGCTGCGCACGCGGGATGCGTGTTATCGCGGCCAATCACGCGACGGCACGCGACGGCACGCGACAACGCCGGTAAGCGACAATTCCAAGGCCGCGTCGGGGGCGCAGGTACCCGCTATATTACCGAAATTATTCGTAAGGCCCGTTCGACAGGGCCGTCGCAGAGTTTCCACCGCCGACTTCTCGCCGATATAATGCCACGGGCCTTGCTGCTGCTTTGTCCTCCCCGCTCATGCTCCGCGTTCTCCGCTCTCGATTTGTGCTCGCTACCCTGTCGTGTTCTCCATGGAATCTCTGCCGTTAGCCGTAACTCTCCTTTCGCCTCTGCCTCAATCGCCTCCGTATTCATTCGCTCGTATCCAAAAAAAATAAAAATAAAAATCTATGAGACTCGAAATTAAAACGATAACAAAACGCCTCTCTGGAGACTGCGGCACGGTTCTCGATATTTCTCGCCTGACGCGATTAGGGAGGAACTCGGCGGACGCGCGCGGGACGGCAACGTCACAATTCATTCTCTTAAATTCTTTGTTTTTATTTTCTGTTGAACATAATGTGTGATGAATTAAGAAAAAGACCTAAGCGAAGTTTTTCAGAAGCTTGGCTTAGTGATAATCGATTAAAATCTTGGATACGCAAAGAATCATTTGATGATAGCCTTTACCATTGTATCATTTGCAATAAAAATATTTCGTGCAACATACATGTCTTAAGACATGCGGATTCTGCGTGTCACAAAAATAATATAGAAGAGAGCACATCATTATTATCAAATGAAAACAAAGGTTCAAATAAAAAAACATTTCAACAACAATGGTTAGATATTGAATTATTTAAACCATGGTTACGCGAAGTATCAAATGACATAAATTCATTTTTTTGCTCATTTTGTGATAAATCAATAGTTGGTGGTTTATCGCAAATTTATCGTCACGCAGAATCTAAGGCACACATAATGTTTGAAAAAAATAAAACAGCAACAAAGAATACGGGCGAAAATATTAACATAACGGACGAATCACTTTTGTCGTTTGAAGAGCGAAAGAAATCAGCAGAAATTCTGTATGCCGCGTTAATCGCTGATAAGAATATTTCACATCAAACGGCAAGAGATATTCTCAGTTTTTTCAACTAATAGGAAGAGATCCTACCGTGTTGAGAAGTATGAGTATGGGTCGGACAAAATGTAAAAATATAATTTCGAATGTATTGTGTCCGGTAGAAACGGACCGTGTGGTCAACAGCATTCAAAATACCAAATTTTCCATTTTTATTGACAAAACGTCTGATATTTGTAATGAAAAATGGATGACGTTTTTTGTTCGGTTTGTTGATCCTGAAACATTAGACATTCGCACGCAATTAGTTAAATTAATTAATATTGATGCGAGAAATAGCAGCGCGGAACAATTATTTAATGCATTCAAATGTGAAATGTGGAAATTAAAAATTCCATTTTTAAATATCATTGCCTTATCATGCGACAACGCGTCTGTCATAGGATAACATCTATCATTCAAAAAAAAGTTAGAAGAACTTTGTAAAAATGTATTAACATTTGCATGTCCATGCCATTCTGCTGCATTGGCTGCACATGCGGCATGTGCTAAAATACCGAAATATTGCGAAGAGTTTGTAAAAAAGATCGCGAATTATATTAACGGTAGTCCCAAGCATACTGCAATTTTTCAAGAATTTAGCGAATGATTTCAGGAAACAAACCGTAAAATTTTAAAGTTGTCCGATACACGGTGGCTCTCTCACCATTCATGTATTGAAAGACTTCTTGAGTTCTGGGATACTATCAAGCTTTTTTTGACCGAAATGGTTATTGATGAAAAATCAAAATCAGGAGAACATTTATTATCTTTAATGCAAAATCCTTATGTTAAAGCATATTTGTTATTTTTAAAGCATACTTTAAATTTGTTTAATTCTTACAATGCATTTTTTCAAGCTCTGGAAACAAGAGTTCATTTGTTACAGCCAAAATCATTAGAATTTTTAATAACAATCTCAAAACATTTTTTGAAACCAGAGCTTCTAAAAAATGTATGTGATAATATTCAATTTTCTGAAAAAGATAATCAGAAATCTTTAAATGATATTAACCTTGGTTTTGAATGTGAGGAATATCTCGAGAAATTGAAAGAATAGCATGCGGACATAATTGAAAATGTTCGAGAAAATTGTCTGCAATTTTACGTAACTGCCTCCGAGGAAATTAGTAAAAGACTGCCCATTAAAGATAAATTTTTATCGAAATTAAAAGTTTTTCATTCCAACGTAGCATTATGTAATATTGACAGAGAAACATCATTTAATGATGTTTCTTTTGTCGCTCAGACCCTTGGTGGTTTTGACGAAAATGCTTTAAAAAAAGAGTGGCATACTTTACATCTGGATTTTACAATAGCAGAAAAAGAACATTTTTTAAAATTAAACTTTGATGAGATGTGGAAAAACATTTTAAAACATAAGTATCCCAATATGAAGTCTCTTTTGAATGCTGTTAGATCACTTCCAAATTCAAATGCCGACCCAGAAAGAAAGTTTTCTTTGTTAACTGATTTAAAATAAAAAAAAACGAAATAAACTTTCGTCCGCATGTATAAACGCTAGTTGCGTATTAAAATCAGCGTTAAAAGCAAGAAAAGAAAGTATTCTATACATGGAGATTAATGAAAAGCATCTGTCTCTCATGTCATCGGAAAAATTATATTCCATTACTCCTAAGAAAAAGAGAAGCTTAACATTACATGCAGCTGATAATGCCACTGCAAGTACATCATCAGCTAATGATGTACAATAATAATGTCCAAAATAAAATAAAAAAAATATCTTGTCTGTAAAAGACATCACACTTGTAAAAGACAAGTGTGTAAAAAATATCTTGTCTGTAAAAGACATCACACTTGTAAAAGACAAGTGTGTAAAAATATCTTGTCTGTAAAAGACATCACACTTGTAAAAGACAAAAAAATATCTTGTCTATAAAAGGCATTACACTTGTAAAAGACAAGTGTGTAAAAATATCTTGTCTGTAAAAGACATCACACTTGTGAATAACAGTAGAATATAATATTATACATATAGTGTGGTATAATAGGGCTCCAGGCGAAGGTCCACTTTAAAAAACCTAACGCGCCATTGGTGATACCTCTTGGGTGGTGTGGAAAAACACTATTATTTTACGAGAGAGAGAGAGAGAGAGAGAGAGAGAGAGAGAGAGAGAGAGAGAGAGAGAAAAGAGAGTAAATATTTATATCACACATTGAATTTTGTTTCATGCATTTAAATAATGTTTTTATAAAATATTTAATACTCTGAATTAAAATGTCTTTTAAAAATAAAAAATTTAATTTTTTTTTAAATAATAAGTACCTACATTTTAATAAATATTTCCTTAAAGTTAAAAAATATTTGGGTAAAATTATATCAAAAGGCTGTAAAAAGCCATTTAATACATAATGTTTGAAGGTTCTGAAAGAAAACCATTTTATTTATAACACAAGAAGGTTGCAAGAAAACATTTAACGCTGTCACGCGTATTAAGAATCGAGCAACATAACATCATCGTATCGCCCGTCGCCTTCGTTGTCGGCTCGGTAGAGAAGGAGACAGAAAACAGTATATCTGTTCTCTTCTGCTATCCGAAGCTAGGCGAAACGCCGAGCTCACACGTACGCGGTTTTCGCTTGTGTGCTTCATTCTCCCCACTACGGTTGCGTGTTGCTTGGGACCTTTTTCTGGCATCACTGGTGAGGAGTAAAGGAGAATCGCGAATGCCGCTACAATGATGCAGGGGACTCTGAGCAATCAGAGAAGGGTAAGGAATCGCGAATTCCGCTGCAATAATGCAGGGAACTCTGAGCGATTTGAGAGGATTAGAGAATCGCGAATGCTGCTGCAATAATGCAGGGGACTCTGAGCGATTTGAGAGGATTAGAGAATCGCGAATGCCGCTGCAGTAATGCAGGGGACTCTGAGCGATTTATGGAATTAATAGAAGGGAAGTTTCTCAAAAAAGAATTGCATCAGAAGAATGAGTAGGGAAGGAAGAGTAAAACGAATTAAATTTTAAATAATCGATAAGTAAGATTTTTGTTCGTAATCCAAAAATTATTCCAAAAAGGCAGGGCCGAGCAGTGAATTTTACGTGTTATAATAACTTACATTTTATAGAGTGCGGTGATTTTGTGTAGACAACATATTGGTCCATGGATGCTCCTGGCTCGGTCTTAGCTCGCTCTTGGATTGTTTATATGCGCCCACTTGTGCATAATGTTCACACACTAATTATACTGTTCTATTTGCACTCTGAGACACTGGAATGTATGTATATGTTTTGTACACTAAAGAAATACGAAGACTTAACACTCTTAAATTAACGCGAGCCTGAAGAATAACTATGTGGTACTCGTAGTAGAAATAGTGATAGTAGTGAGTCCTCGATGGAAGGTTTCGCGTATTTAAAATCCTTTGCTCCTCCTTTTCATTGGGTAGTCGGTCTTTTTTTAACGAATCCGATTTTCTAATGACGCCCTCATAGGATTCAGAGGAAGTTGATTTTTGATACAAGGAGCTTTCATTTCTCTAGTATTGGTGGAGCCCTTTTTGTTTTAACAACCGGATTTCAACCAATGGAAGTATGGTGCATTTATATGCGGTTGGCATTTTTGTTACCCTTTCGGATCCGTCACAACGCAGATATCGAGTAAGGGCGGTCGGTCAAGCGAGCACATGTGGTATCGTTTTTATCGCTAGTAGACGTTTTGCTTCCAAGTTATCGCTCTAGCCTTAATAATAAATTGGTTTTTGTTTTGCGAGCCTGTCGACCGTAGTCTGAAATTTTGAAATCGCTTAGTCGCGTATTCTTTCGAAAAATGACATTTATTGATCCGTTTGCTTTTTTTCTGTTTTTCTTAGACTACGGTCTAGGACCCGGCTTGGTTTAGTTTAGTTTATTACTATCATAGTTTGTTCGTCACGTGTTTCGAACTCCACGACTCGGTTTACTTTCGTTCTTTTTATCATCGTGGATTGTTCATCGCGTGTTCCACGATTCGGTTTCTTTTCATTTTTTTTATCATTGCGGTTTATTCTCCCGACTCGGTTTTGTTTTTTATCATCGTGGGTTGTTCGGTCACATGCTTCGAACACAACGACTCTGTTTAGTTTCATTTTTTTTCTCATGGTTTATTCGTCATGTGTTTCGAATACCACGATTCACCTGACATGATAATCTAACTTATCGCCGCCTCGAATACTGTGAAAGAAAAGAATCGTGGAGTCCGCTGGACGTAACAAAGTATACATGCTATATTTTATGAAACCTTAACTCACTTATAATATTTTGCAAATAGTTTTTGACGCCGTCAAGTCGAAACAATATTGCTTAATATAAAAGTTTTGCAGTTTGTACGTACAAAAGAAGACCAGTCTGGGCTAGAAATTGCATGAAGGAATATAGGTGAACTTTTAGAAATGAATTTAGAAGCCTAGTAAAAAAGATTAGCGTGCGCAAAATTTTCGTGTATACGTGTATTGACATAAATAACATAAATACGTGTTATTAACAATAAAATTAACATAAAATCGGACATTCCGTACTTTGTTGCTATATATACTTTAATCGTGGAAAAGCATTATTCTATTCAACCAATAAAAAGATTATCGTGCGCAAAAAATATTTTTCGGTCGGTAGAACAGGTCAGTCCGACATCCCTTTAAAACAATAAAATCAAAACCCCTGTCTAGCACTGGCATGTCGCTGACAGTTTCTCAGTCAGTCATCTCAAATAACACATTATAATAATTTTTATAATTAGTAATCCTATAATTATCCAAAATCCACGTAGTAATATCAATACTAGACGATATTTAGATTTTGCATAGCGTTAATTCTCCTATTGTTACTCGGACGTGGTCCATTCTTTATTCACCTCGTCGCCGAGCATTTTATGCCCTAGGTTACACTCTATACCAATTTCCCGAAATTTCTCTCGTTACCGATTGTCGTTTCCTCGATCGGCAACTTCCTAATCACTACCCCATATAATTCCTCTCGTTATCGAGCACCGATTGTCGTGCCCTTGATCGGCATTTTTCCTCATACCTTTTCCATAAAAAAATCGACAACAGGAAGTAAAATAAATCTCAGGAATACTATATTGAATATTATCATTCGATAAATCTTCGACTCGGACGTGGTCCAATCCTCATTTATCCTGTCGCCAAGCATTTTTATGCCCTAGGTGACACTCTATACCAATTTCCTGAAATTCCTCTCGTTATCGAGCACCGATTGTCGTGCTCTCACTCGGCAACTTCCAAATCATCACCCTATGTAATTCTTCTTGCTATCGAGCACCGATTGTCGTGCCCTCGATCGACATTTTCCTTGCGCCTTAGGCCGGATCTACAATAGGTGTAGTAAGTCTTAAGCCATAAGGAATTGATCAATCACAATTGAATGTGAGAAGAATAATCGAATATTATTGGTTAATTTCTTACGGCTTAAGACTTACTACACATTTGTAGATCCGGCCTTAACCCTTCCCGTTAAATAAAATTTTAGGACAGTATAAAAAAGATATATATATGGTATTGATATTTGTTCCTAAAAAGGATCACGAAAATCCGCTACTCCTAATTAAACCCTTGCACATCCAATAAAATAAAATTAATTAATTATAATTATAACTATAAGAAATAATTAAGCTAATCTAAATTAATATTCTATTCCGTGCGTGTGTAATCCTTATATAAACTTAAACAGTATCCCTTTCTGCTTAGATATTTTATTACCAATATTTTATTATTCGTTAGTTTACGAATCACGATTCATGCATGAATATACAGAATAATTTTTTGCATAAAGTTCTTTTATTATTGATTACTCTTCAATCTCTATTGTACTTCGTCGTGCGCTAATATTATTATTACTTTACTGTTTTAACCATTCAATTATCGTGTTTTATTCCCGATATAATCACTTGTAGATGGTCAACCCATAAAACACACAGCTCCGTAAAGTTGGCCGGTCAACTTTTACTTTTTAATTTCTTTTTTTTGCGTATTGTTTGTTGGTAATTGTTGGCCTAATTACAACTTTTATTGATTAATATTTTTTTTTAAATACAGAAACAAAATTTTGCGTAAAGATAGGCGGAGGAATATAGACTTTTTTATCATTTTCGTTTAAAAAACGGTTCAATCGATGCGCAATTGTTTATTGGTCACGGATAAATTAATTAAAACGTTTGTTGGTTTATTATTTGCCTTGAGAAACAAAAAACTGCGTTCACTCCGCTGGAGGAGTTTGGTACGGTTGTGAAGTTTCCTGGGTACTTGGATTTCTATTTTCTATTATTTATCCCTTCCCGGACTCCATTAATTGTTCTTATTATTTTCTTTTACTCAAATCATGAACCATAAATGATTATTATTAGTTTTTATAACAAAAAATATTCTGAATCTATCTTTTAAATACAGCAAGGTGGAAAATCCATAAGTACCCAGGAAACTTCACAATCGTACCAAACGATTCCGCCCCTCCAGCGGAGTGCACGCAGTTTTTTGTTTCTCAAGGCAAATAATAAACCAACAAACGTTTTAATTAGTTTATCCGTGACCAACAAACGATTGCGCATCAATTGAACTGTTTTTTAAACGAAAATGATAAAAATTCTATATTACTTCGGCTAACTTCACGCAAAATTTTGTTTCTCTATTTTAAAAAATAATATTAACCAATAAAAGTTGTAATTAGGTCAACAATTACCAACGAAGGACCAATAAACGATACGCCAAAAAGAATTAAAAAAGTAAAAGTTGACCGACCAACTTTACGGAGCTAAAACACACAATCAAGCAACTATATACACACACGCGCGCATACATATAAATTCACTAAGATCCCTAGTAAGTTACCAACATTACTATTCCGTACCTTCACCTCACTTCTTCTAGATCCATAAGTCAAGTCCTAGCTCTTGGCGTCCCTAGGATACAACCGGTGTAAGCAGAATGCCTTATAAAGGCTGTGTTTCGATTCCCCACCCGGGTGCACCCAGCCTCCTTTTGTTTTTTACTAACAGTACTGAAAATCTATAATATACGTAACGTAAACTATGGATTTCCAGTACTGGCAGTAAAAAACGAACGCAGGCTGGGTGCACCCGGGTGAGGAATCGGAACACAGCCTAACATCTTAATATTCTATATAACTGTTATATAACCTTTCAGTTACTTTTCTTTTTGCGAGGGATGGGAAAATGCACTTACGCATGCCGGTTAGCCCGTGTGGGACTAACCGGCAGTGTGGGACTCGCCCCGATGTTGCTGAAGAACGTAACGGGCCCTACTAAAACCTCACCCCTGTGCGCGACCGAACTTTGGCCGCAAGAAGTCCGAGGGTCCCCGGGAACCGCAGAAGCATAACGACCAGGAACCTTCCCTCGTCTGGCGCTATGCGTTCACGCCCCTCCTGACGGGATACCGCATAAATTACAGCTATTGGAAAATGCCACTACCATCCAACCTCACTTCTAGGATTTAACTTCCACCCCCTTCCAATATACTGCCCCTTACCCCCTCCCCCCTATCCCCCTCTCTACTCCTTCCCTGCCCTCCACCCACCAAAAAACCCTGTGTTGTTGTTGAAAACCTTCAATTTACGTGTACCCCCCAGTGTACCCCCCACCCCCCAAGAACCCTGTTGGATTGGAAAGATACCGCCAAGCCGGCGATAACTACCTTCATAAGAGAGAGTACGCGGATTTTCGCTGCACTCCGGAAGAAATCACGACTGACTGAACACAAGCAATGTATGTGAAAATAAAGATGAGTGAAACAAGTGAATAAGTGAATAGATGAACGTGCGTGTAAGTGTATGAATGACCGTGTGTGTGAGTTTGTGTGTATTTGAGCATAGAATATGTATATAAAAATACGTGAGGCCCGTCAGTCCAACCGCTAGCCCGGTGATGACGAATCCGCGTCTGCTTGAGGAGGAGGATCGAGTTCGCGACATCTTCTCCTCTCCTCTTCTTCCTTCTCCAGAATCACTTTCCTCGCAAATTGAGCGAAGGCGAACCATTTTTCTTGAGATTCCAGGATCTTTCCCACCACCGTCTGCAGAATAAGTAAGGCGTCTCTCGCCAGGCCCAGCCTATCCCTAAGTCGAGTCCTCTTCTCATTCCATGCGACACACCACGACAGGGTGTGCTTGAGAGTATCGGAATCGGCGTTACAGTGGAAACATGATTCGTCCTCTCTCTTGCCAATCGTGAACAGAAAATGCGAAAAACTCCCGTGTCCCGTTAGCAACTGGGTCATGTAATAGCCCATATGTCCGAAATTCCTGTAAGTTCACTCCGTTAATTTGGGGCCAATGGCGTCACGAGTACGCCTGCCCGAAAGAGGCGGGTTGCGCAGGTACAGCTCCCACTGTCTGCTGAGCAGAAGATGCTCCGAGATTTTAATTTCGATGGCCGCTTCTTTGAACCATACCCCTCTCACCTTCAATTCATTCGTCCTCTCATAGATTCTCTTCCTGCAGGAAGCTATAATATACAGCGGAGGAATCCCGGCCAACAGAGCACGATACTGTGCGGTATCCAGCAATGACTCTGATGGCCAATGTTCTCTGCACTCTACGAAGAGACCGCTGAGCCTTGCTCGAAGCGACAAAGGCGTCGCACCAGGGGCCCCATAAAATAGGACCGATTGGACGACCTTTGAATACAGATTTCTCTTATCCTCGCAAGGACCGCGTAAATTTGGCATTAGTCTGCATAATGCCCTCGCGACTTTGGCCGTTTTTGCCTCGACATATGCAAAATGGCCGGAGAAGGACCATCTACTATCGATGATAATGCCTAAGTACTTCATCGATGTACCCGGAACAATCCTACTTTCCCCGACAGAGATACTAGGGAGACTGCCAGGCTTGGAGCAGCCATGGAAGACGACCACCTCAGTCTTTTCCTCCGAGACCTGCAGACCAAGACGCCCAATCTGCATCAGTATCCGAGCAACCTGGATACCAGCGCGCACAGAGGCGAGCCCAATGTCCTCAGTAATGGCGATAACGAGGGTGTCATCGGCGTAGCAGATGACATGGCACCCAGCCTCCCTGGTCACCCGAAGAATGGAATCGTACGCCACATTCCACAGGAGGGGACCCAAAACTGATCCCTGGGGGACTCCAGCCTCCATGCTTCTACTCGAGGTTCCACCATCCGATGTACGGTATTCGATAAACCTTTCAGAGATACGAGTCAATGATCCTTCTAAGGTAATCAGGGACTCCCTTATCAACGAGCGCCTTCCTGATTGACCGCCAGGGGAGCGAGTTAAAGGCATTCTGGATGTCTATGCCCACAGCAATCGCAACCCCCCTTCCTAACTATACCCGAGGTGATAGTTTGAACCTTCATAAGCGCGTCACAGGTTGACCTCTGTCCTCTGAACCCGAACTGGTCGTCGGAGAGATCCACGTCCGGATTCGCGGTCAACCAGTCCGTCAACCTATCCGCGATAATACGCTCGAACGTCTTACCTATCTCGTCAAGGAAACAAATTGGACGCACTTTGGGGAGCCCCGTGACGACACCCTTGCTCTCCTTCGGGATCAAGACGAGGTTGGCTTGCTTCCAACGCACGGGAAAGATTCCCTCTTTCAGGCAGGCGTTCAAACATATCGTCACCTTTATCGACCATACTGCCGGGAACTCGCTTCCAAAGAATGGCTCTAAAGCCATCCGGTCCAGGTGCCGCATTATTGACATTCCTTTCCTTCATCAACGCAGAGACCTCCGCATAGTTGATTGCCCATTCGTCATTCCAAAGCCATTCTTGCCAGCAAGCAGGACCATCCATCCCGGTCCCCCGAGGGAAAAGCCCGCCCAACAGTCGATCTAACACATCAGGCTCAACCATTTCGGTAAAGCTTGGAGAAGACTGTCTAAGACGATTCAACACAAGGCGATAAGGAAAGCCCCACGGATCATTATCGATGGTCCGGATTAAGTCCCTCCAAGTCATGTTCTTTGCTTTACTGATAGCACGTCTGAGTTCTTTCTTCCTCAACCTGTAATTGTCCTCCAACTCAACTAAATCTCCAGGAGGGGCGAGCAGTCCTCTGCGCCTTTTTGCACGCTTCCAAAGCCTCCTAGCACGAACGCACGCAGCCTTCAACTCGGCGATGGAATCGTCCCACCAATAGGCCGCTTTCCTTGGTTTTCTTCGACCGATCCTCGGAGCCGATGAGCTGCAGGCCTCCTCCATGGTGTGATCGATCCACTGTGCAAGCTCCTCGGGGGAGAGAGCAAGATTCTCAGGCACTTCGTCAAAGCAAGCCCAGTCTAAGGACAGAGCAAACACTTCCCCGTCTATTTTGGACAGATTCCAACGACGATCCGGTCCATTGGCGACCCTACGCGCGACTGGAAATCCTACCGTAAAGGTAATATACTCATGGTCCGACATAGTTTCCATATCCTCCCTGACCATCCAATCATGGATCAAGTCGACCGCACGAGAAGAGACCCAAGTCAAATCGACTATGGAAGTACCTTGTGGTCTCACGCAAGTTGGCAAATTGCAAACATTTACTAGGCTGAGATCGTTAGCCGCGGCCCAACGCTCCGCCACGCGTATCCGTGCTCGGGGAATCCCACAGAACCGACTTGGCATTATAATCCCCGCCAAGAATCAAACTACCACTCGAATCGCGTATAGCATCGGTCAGTTCCTCAAGAAACACGAGGTAAGCCCCAATGGGAAGGCTGAGCGAGATGTAGCACGAAAAGACAGACACATCGCCAAACTTGACCGCCACAATGTTGACCTCTTCCAGCAAGCACACACGAGGTCTGCAAGAACTCCGGATCCCACCTAATAGCGGATCGACCATCGCCACTACTAAACCATCGGGAAGAGTTCGGAATCCTAACCGGTTCTGCTATTATACATAGGCCGGCACGCAACTCGACCGCACTCTGATCCAACAGATTCTGGGCTGACCAGTAATGATTGACGTTACATTGCAGTACTCTAAATGTCAATATTCGCGTCGGAAATAGGACCAGACCTCCAACTCGGTTCCAGCTTTCTAAAAGGATTAAATCTTGTCCTGCTAGGTTTCTTATCCACCTCACAGTTTACAGATCCCAATCTGTGATCCCCCTTTCTTCCCTCAGCCACGCAAATAACACAATAAGGTGGCCGCGAGCAATCCTTGAGGGAATGACCCTCCTTGCCACAATTAAAACAAGAGCGACTTCTGTCCACTTCAGACGTGCACTAAAATCTAACGTATCCATAGCATTTGTAACACTGAATCGGCCTAGCGGACAAAAGCTCAACCCTAACAAGAGTCCAACCCATGCTGACCTTTTTCCTAGCAGCAATAGCCGCAGCAGCAGCTAATGGACACCTCACCCAAACGGTATTTAGTCCATTCCTCATAGGTTGAATGGAGCCAACCTTTACCTCCTCGACGTCGCACTTGCCCTCCAAGGCAATGAGCTCGGCAACTTCCTCAACCGAAATCGTGTCATCAAGGCCAATGAATCGCAATTCGCCGCTAGTCACAGGACGAGCAACGACCTGCTCCTCGGGCAGGAGAGCCCTGAGTTTCTCTAGCAGAGCCTTGGCCTTGTCCTCACCATTAGCGTCCAATATCTCGATGAGATATCCTCCGTTCGCTGCCCTCCTAATTCTTGTTTTTTCTATCTTCAGTTCAGTCAAGGAGATCTCCTTTCTGGCATTCATAAGAGCGTCCCTATACGAGAAATCCTTGGACCGGCCCGTGATCGAAACAGCCGCAGTCTTAGGTGGTATTCTACTCGGACCAACTCCCTTCACCTTAGGTCTTTTCTCACTCTTCTTTGGATGGGAACGCGCTTGATTATTATTTCCGGATTTACCCGAGTCGGACTTCAACATATTCCTCCTCCTGCTCTTCCTATTAGATGCGGTCCAGTCCGAATCGTTTACACGCTTCGTTCCATTAGGCGCATCTTCTAGATTCTCCTCTGCGTTGACTGTAGAACCGATCTTTAGCTTCCTTGGCGTATCCCGTTCACGCGGAGGGGCCAACTGTACATTGGCAATCACCCTCGGTTTCTGGGTTTTAGACTTAGATGGACGCTGCGGAAGAGGATCCCAATCCATCGTGGCCACGTCCAATTCGCCCAAGTTATCCCTTTCCTTTCCCTCCAACTTGCTCTTTCTCCTATTCTCTCTCAGGTTATCTATCATATCCGAAATATGTCTATTAACCTCCTCCTTGCTTTCAGGAATTGGATTGACGCGGGCGACATCATCACCAGTCGTTCCGGGTCCCAGATCTTTAGAGGAACCAGCAACAGGGGAAACCTCCCCGCGAAAGGTAAGTCTTTCTTCCAACTTAGTTGTCCCATCCCTCTTGTCAACCCTCCTACCAGATCCATCCTTATTTGGGCTTTCTTTCTTGATTCTCGCAAGTTCTGCTTTCACGTCCCTAACCTCGATCTGAAGCCTTTGATTTTCCAGCTTTAGATCCTTGATCTTACTAATCTCCAACTTCATATCGTTGACCTCATAGTGGAGGAGTTTATACTCATTCCTGAGCTCTTCGTTCTTATTCTTCCATTTGATAGCCTCCCTCTTAGCCTCAGCTAACTCAGAAGTCAATCCTCTGATGTTGGATTTCAAAAATGAGGAATCCCTAGAAGTTTCTGCCTTCGTAACCAAAGTCTGCAGGATTCTAGCTTTTTTAACCTTGGTCCCAATTCTTTTGTTCCAGGAACCTTGAAGACCGCCAGAACTATTAGCTCTTATGGCGTCGATGACGTCCATCATTTCCAGATCCATGGCCTCAGTGCTAGATGCAGGCATTGCAACCGGTTACAGGTTGCGAGTTCGAAGTGAAACCACTGGACCAAATCGGATATCCAGTGTCTCCGCAGCCAGTAACGGATTGCCCATTTGATGATGAACCACCGGATGCACCAGGAAGATCGGAAACTCCCAGCGGACCTGAAAACAAAAAGACATATAATCAGTAAAAAAACATATAACCTAAAATATGTAAAAATATATAACATAATCATTAATAAGCGTTAATTAATATAATCCTTATGAATAATCCCTAGAGACATAGTAATCATAGTTTTACATGTTGTCGGTAGAACTAAATGCAAAACTAGACAGACGTTCAGACCGCGGTGACTTTATCAATACGGTAACAATAAGATTAGTCGATAACAACAGCGACAACTAGAAGGAGTGGAAACTCAAATATAAAATAGTTTATGCTCATTACCGATCGCGTTAGTGGTAAAACCAAAAGATCTTAGGTTTATGCCAAACACTTGTCACGCGCGATAGTTATTAAGTCGGTCACGGTAAAGTAAGTCGATAACCTTAATTCAAGTGTGGTCTTGCACATTATCGACCTCAACCGATAACATGAGTAGATAATCATAGGAATAAGTTAATAATTATAAAAGCCAACGATTGGACTAAACAAACATATTATTTTACAATCAAAACGACCCAAACTATATGGGGAAAGTCATTTTAAGTTCGGAAAATAAGAATCATTGATTTTAGTTAATAATTAGCAAAACGTTGTCGTTTTGCGATTAAGTAGTCCAACGGTTGGTAAAACAATACTTATAATTTACTTATTAAGTTAAAACATATTTTGGGTAACTAGAGTTGGGATAAGTTACCGACACGACGCGAATGGTGAGCGATATCGGCAACATACCATCAGTCGGTAGGAGATGACGGGGAATGCGTGCTCACTCGACGAGGAGTCAATCAAGAATGAATATGATTGGCTGAGAGCAGTTTCTGGGCGTAACTCGCGCGATTGGTTGCAAGAACCCGAGTGGGGAACCAAACGTCGCGCAGAGTATAAAATGCGTGCGCGGAGACCAAACGGGATCTGTTCCTCGCGTAAACTCGATCGCTCGAGATCACGGTCTTTCGAATGTCGATCGATCACGCATCTCCCGTCAACTCGCGTGCGATTCCAAAAGTAATTGTCGCGAACGTTGCGCGCGAACGCGTGTGTGTACGAATGTGATCCGAGTGCGCGGAAAGGCCATTATTCGTATCTGTGTGAGTGTGTGTGTGAACGGCATCTTCGAATGTCGTCCACCGATCCTGTAAATCACGACAACGTCTGCCAACTTCATGGACCTTCCGAGAACCGCAGAGTCAGAGTTCGTGTGGATCGAACACATCCCGGATACATCATTCGGCCAAATTATCTAGAGGCAGGCACAGAAATCGAGCTGGCCGATCGAGCGTGTGTTCCTCAACCCGCATCTCCGGCGGATGCAACAACCTTGGTGTTTGTACAGGCCAAAACACCTGGCGACCGTTTTAAGGGCTACCACGCCGTATAACACCACCGTTGAGTCGATCTCAACACTCAATTCGTTAGTTCCGGTCACAGCATATCCACAAGTCCCTCATAGGTGACATCATCTAATTCCTCTTTGAAATCAAGCTTAGACTTCGAGACCTTCTTCTTCTTTATAGGTCTCTTCTTCGATGGGCCCGCTGAGGTAGCAAGCTCAGAATCCGCATAATCATCGGAATAGGTTGGCTCCCTAGCAAGATCAACGGATTCCTTGATGCTATCTTCCTCCGGGGGGTCTACGATTCTGCATCTCCTCAAGCGTCCACGTCGAGGGAGTGGGGTAGCAATAACACCCTCCTCACTGAAAACACTGATAATAGGGGAAGCATCGGCTTTTCTCTTCTTTGCAGAAGCTTCACCCTGCACAGCCTCTTTAGCCACAGCACTCTCCCATGGAAAGTCAGGAGAGCTCTCAGGCAGCGGAACATCCCCCATATCAGAGAGATCCTTATTGACATCCTGCACAAGTTCCTTGATTCTTGCAAAACGTCCTTCAAAGGAGTCATCCATCGAGGCGACAGGTGGTAGATCAACCTCCTTTACAACGGCGGTAGTCCTTTCTGCCGAGGTGCCCGCCTTAGACATCTCGGTTGGCCCTTTTTTCGATGACGACGTAGGGGCACCAGGGACAATAGTACCCACTACGCCGGCAGCTGAGGCTCCGAGCTTCCCCTGCAATAAGTTTAATTTCTCTAGTTTGTTCTCCATATTAGTTTAAATATTTTAAGAGCCATCGGGTGTAGAGGCAATTGAAGGAGACAACGGGACAAAGGAGCCCGCCGATTCTCCGGTCACTTTTCTAGTCTTTCCTCCATAGACAGAAGAAGAGCAGGAGGGACCAGGCCGAAAGGCCAGGGCCTCCGTCTCCATAAATTCCTCCTCTTTACAATAGGCACGACGGTTGTACTCGAAAAGGCTATCATTATCAGAAACCCTCGTTCTTTTCCGTTGCCGTGGTGTTTTAGCAGCTCTGGGGGATACACGAGGCTCGCGAGATCGAGAGTTTTGACCTACAGTTTTCTTGTCTATGTAAGGGACACAACCCTTACCGCCGAAAATATGCTCAACAGGCAGAACGAGGTCCGAGCATAACGGACAGTTCAGACTCTTAGCCAGGCACTGAATCGCACGATGATCATGGGCACCACATCTATAGCACCTACTACTCCGATCCACGTCGGACATGCACCGCTGCTTAGAGTACCAAGACAACGATAGCAAATGAGCGGGCGGACACGCAACGCCTCAGCATTCGCAACCCCCAGCCCACCATCAATTTCCTTCCCTCAATCACTTCTCGCGCCGCAATGATGTGGCATCTCACCCAAATAGAGCCAGACCCAGAAGGGGTCCACCGTATCTCACCAACGCGAACGTCTGCACGAGGGCATCCACCCACCTTGGCAATTGCCGAAGCAACATCATCAGGAGTCACTGACACATCGAGACCCCAAACGCGCAGCTCCGCAAACTTTGTGGGTCGGGCCACTATAATTTTGGGATCCCCCTTCCACAACACACGCATACGACCGGCCAAACCATCAGCCTCCTGATGCCGATCTTTACCCGGAATCTGAATTAAGAAGCCTGCATTTATCGCTGGTCTGATTCTCAGGTTCGCAATACCGAGCCGATCAAGCGAGATCTTTTGTCTAGCCTCAGACATCACAGACCGATAATCACGCTTACTATCAGGTAATATAGTAATAGATACCGCCGCTGTTGAAGGTAAACGAGGTCCACTTACCTTCGTTCTCTCCTTATCCCGCGCCATCATCCTATATCTGGGAATGGTCTGCCGATCAGATTGCTGAACCCTCTCCGTCCGGGCTGTATAGACGTCAGGAGCCCTCCCTATGGTACCTCTTCCTGAAGTCCTCACTGTTCTCAGTCACTGGACACGAAATCACTTTCACTGAGGCACACTGATCGCGTTGTGAACCCCTCCTAGACCTGCGACTCGCTACCGCGGCCTAAGTCCCTTCACTCGTGGAGGGAAGAATTGGTTTCAGCACAGGGCCTCCTTCAACCACATCGGAAACAATTCCGAGAAGGAGGGGAAGGATCCACCCCGGACACACGCTTCGATTTCTTCGTCCTCTTCTTTCTTCCTCCACTTTTTCCCCCAACAGAAGAAATGGAAGGAATAGACACTTTACGCGACTCCCCAACAAGAGAGACGATATCCCTTAAAAGGGACTCGAATTCCTCTCTTAGGCGGATAATCTCGCCTTGGGATGCTTCCTTATTGGCAACAACATCCTCGATGAGAGCCAAAAGGCTCGTTTCAGCGCTGGTGATACCACCAATCTGCATACAAGAGACATCCGTTTGAACCTCCCTACCAATGACACACGGAGTGGAGGGTGGAATCACGGGCAACTCAACTCCCCAAACCGGGGAGCAACACCTGTCAGCTGTCCTTACTCTCCCACCAAGGACAGAAGAGGACTGCACCGGGGCTGCAACAGGGTCCGTAGAAATCGGCCCTCCGAATTCCGTTTGAGTACCCGATTCCCGAGTATGACCAGGAGACTTAGGCTTTCTGTGCGAGGGACTATGACCCGCAGGAGAGACAGATGCTCGCAAAGATTTATTATTCAAACGCACCAGCTCTAATTCATCCTTAATTTTTCCATAATATCTTTTCAACCTCTTGTTTTCCATGACTAAATAGTCATTAGCTTTAGACTGATGAGCACTCATCCCATGCTGGTGCTCAGCCCTGTTCCTCAGTTCGACAAGCGAGGCTTCAAGCTTGCGAGCGTGAATCCGCAATTCATGCACCAAGCGGCTGTTGAGTCCCGTAAACTTGTCCGATAATTTATCAAGAAATATCAGAGACTTACCCGCTTTCTCCTCAATCTTTAAGTAGGTGAGTGAGACCATCTTGCCCCTGAGGTCCTCGATCCTCGGTAATTTCCGAAGTTTAGTCCTCGTAGTCTTTGGTCGCGTCCTTGGATCGAGGATATACTCCGTTTCATCCAATTCAAGCTCCAATCCCTTAAGCATGAGATATTTCTGCTTCAACTCAGTTATGTTCCTCCATTTACCGGTGGTCGGAGGCCTTCCTCTTCTTCTAGGTACGTTTCCCTTCGCGAGACGCTCCAAATCCGAGCTCTTCGCAATCGATGAGTCCGTATCCATCTCGTCGTCGGATAATTCGATGATAGCGCTTGACTGCGCTCTCTCTGAAGCCGGCGAAGACCGAAGTAAACCAGGGGTAACAGCCAACCGCCTCTTCTTCACCGTTGAAGTTTCAGGGGACGGAAAAGCCCCGCTCTCCTCTAGTCTTGTGATACGAACTTCCGGCTGTAAAGTCAATTCCACAGGTGCAAAAGTACAGCACTCAGTAGGTTCCTCGAGGCCGCCACTAATATAGGCGATAGCCGCTTCCACTGCTAGGCTCACCACAGACCCAGCAGCTGGCCCATCATCCGATGACGACACAGCGGGAACTGGGACAATATCCCCGCTGCGCCGGTCCCTGGAGGTCCGATCCTCCTGCGACGGTACGTTCTTCTCAATATCCTGGTCCATCTTCATAATCCTGGAGATTGCTTTTCTGTCGGGGGTTGCATCCCTTAGGCCAGTTGCCTCCCACGGCTAACGAGTCCGACCTACCCGGGAATTGGGGTGCTTATTTAAAGGCGACACTCATCCGCCTTGTTATGATGTCCCTAGCATTGGAGCTTTTTATAGAGCTTCCCTTTCCAGGGGGAGAGCTCATTCCGTTGTCAGGTTAACACCACCTCTGGATTGTCCGCGACCGCTTATTCCCCCCGAAGGGGTTATTCACGGCTAACCTTCATATCTGGAGGCCGTTCCCCTATCCGCAACCCGGGGACGCGCTCGATAGCAGCCAGAACTGCATTTTTACTATTCTCAGTGATGGGAACGATCCCCGTCTTGAGTGAACAAGGTGATGGGTACGAGTCCCGCTAAGCGTGAACAAGTCACACTTAGGGGACTTAGTAAAAAGCCGAGAACCTTTCAGTTACTACTGTAACATTTCAATAACATGTTACACTCATGTCATGTAACTGCAATTTTTTATAAATGGGAAATTACAACTAACATGAATGTTTCATGCAATGAATACGTTATATTACTTATTACATTCCGTTTCATTACGGCAATGCTATAGTTATGTATCTGTGTTTGCTGGGTTGTGTAGGTCCTAAAGCATTTGGGTTTAAAAGTAATATATATAATATATATATTTTCAAGTGTGCTTGATATATTTTTTTAGCTATATTACTACCTTTTTTGATTGAATATGTTCCGAAAGAAACATCATCTTTTGAAATAAAGAAAATTTTTTCCGGTACTTCCGCTACCGTTCCTTGTTTTAGCATTCCGTAATTTCCGCTCCTTTGCAAATCTATTTCTCAAGCATATCCTTCGCCTTTGACAATCGTCCACTGTAATTAATTCCACGTATTTATTTCTGTGTATTTGTTGTGGACCTGCATAATTCCACATATCTGACCAATTCATAATCGATGCTATCTCCACCTACAATTGTTCTCATTTAACATTTTGATTTCTGAAATCTTGTAAATTTTTGTAAGAGTGAGGATAATCTCTCACAATGTCGATGGAAACGGTGTCGGTGTCGGTCTCAATTTCGGTCACAGAGTCACTTATATCTTGTGAACATGTATCTTCACAACTCGGATAAAAAGTTTTATTGTATGGGTAATCCATTACTCGTTTTTATTTTCGCAATATTCTCTCTGATTGGCTATCTATAAGGAACATGGCAATAAAATTCCAACCGATTGAAATTTTCAATTGCTACGGCCACGGTTACGGTTACGTTACGGTGTCACGTCTGACAATGAGTAACCTACTTCTTCTACTGGAATATAAAATAATGTAATTGTTATATAATTATTCTTTTACTTGTTATGAAATAGTAATATAACTATTACGAAAATGTCCTCTAGTAAACTTAAATATCAGAAAAACATTCTTGAATTAATTCTAAATAAAACTATATAGAATTTTACAGTGCAAAATTCTATATAGTTTTATTTAGTACATTTATTTAGTACATGATTGGCGAAAAATTGTTTATCATTCTTTTTCCTGAATGGCACATCGGAACATAGCTAACGTTCAATGAAAAAATATTTTTCTTTCACCGTCAGCTATATTTTAAAGTGTCTCCGAAGAAAAAGAATAACAAATATTTTGTTACCACTCATATACTATAATATTCTATATAGTTTTATTTAGAATTAATTCAGGAATCTGTTACTTCTGATATTCGCGATTGTTCATTTTGTTACGTCCTGTGGACTCTACGATTCTTTTCTTTCCCACGATTTAAGAACACGTGTAGCTTTTGAAAAATCGTAAAAGTCAAAATTGCATTAAGTAATATATAGTAAGTGAGCCGCGTGGGCGCCAGAACGATTAAGAAGTAAACTCGTGGACACAATAAACTAATAGAAATATAGACGCCGTGACTTTTTTACGAGACAGAATCTAGAGCAAGCTTAAAAAAAAGAAGAAGCAATAAAGATAAAATTCCAAAGACACTCTGTGATACTCTGTCCATATTTTAATAGCAACAAGTTGACAGTTGAAACTGAAAGTATAAAAAAAACCGTCACTTTCCCGCAGCAGAGATCTTCATAAAATAGTAATAAAACGAAAGACAGACACTGATAAACGCACGTGGGCGCTCGAAAGCTGCACGTGCACTTGGACAGCAGACACGACATACGCATAATCACTGTCTCAAGAGGATAGTAAGTCAACCCCTTTCCATTAGCGGGTGCATCGCGCGCTTCTTTGAAGATAAATTACGCCGAACAAACGCTGCCGCCGACAACGAAATACTTCGAACTTCTCATTTTTGGAATGAGACGATTCGTTACATTCTTCTAACTTACCCTACGGAAAGGGTAAACCAAAAACGAGAGTAAACTAAAATTCATGAGAAAGATAATTAAGAATTCTGAATCGTTAAATTTTCCAACGGTTAAACGGAGGGCGTGAACAAAAAACGAGATATAAACCGAGATTCTCAGCAAAGGCGACAGTATTAACAGTGCGGCACGAGTAAAAAGACTCCGCGCCTAGTTGCGAATTCGATTCGTCTCTGCTAAATCTGACTAGTAACACAGTGCGTAAAGTGTCAAGTGGTAGTTAAGGTGACATAGTGTAGTGAAGCTACCGTGCCACAAGCCACTTGGGATCCAAGACCCACCCGCAGTGAAGGCTTGAACCACTACGGAGCGCTGACTGTCAACAATACACCATCAAAGAATCATCAAAGAAAAAATCAAATCACCGCAAGTAGTAAGTCCGAATATTCCAAGATTATCTTTACCCCTTTTTTGTTTTGGAAACAATACTTAGATTTATAGTTCAAGAAAAGAATTTTCTTTGATTAACCCGACATTTAAATCAATTATAATAGCTTTCTTATACAAAGCTTCAAATATAAAGTCTCGAACCTTCCCTTAACTCTCCACAACTCACACCGGATTCCCTGCATTCGCAGAGTTGAATTCGTGAGCTTTTCCGCTGGTTACTCAAGATTCCCTGCATTTTGCAGTGTTGAATTCGCTACCTCTCCCTTACTTCTACAAGTCACACCGGATTCCCTGCATTCGCGGAGTTGAATTCGTGGCTTTTCCTTTCTAGTAATTCCTGGCTTTACCTTTCCGGTTATAACACTTATAATATATACAGGGTGTCCCAGAACTACCGCATTCCCCATTAATAGGAGATTCCTGAGGTTATTTGGAGACGATTTTTTCTCAACGAAAATGTCGAGGCACCAATAATTTTCGAGTTATAAATGATTGAAAATGAAGGGCTTTATGCAAGTAAGCTTAATGGAATTAAAATATTAACAAAACTGCATTCTTCAGTTAATTTCAGGTCGAGCTTAATTTAATAGAATTTTAATTTAAGACTTAGTTACAAAGATATATGATAACAAAAATTGGGAGCTTGCAAAAAAATGATGACCTCCTCGACATTTTCGTTGAGGAAAAATCGTCTCCAAATAACCTCAGGAATCTTCCATTAACGGGAAATGCGGTAGTTCTGGGACATCCTGTATATATTTAAATTAAAAATACCTCAGTCTAATAATTAAATCCAAAGATTGTCTCCCTATCGGGTTTCCTTCACTGCTTCCACAATCATTATTATTATTAGTGGAAGCGCCGAAGCGAAGATCTCGAGCGGTCGCGAGACGCACGAGAAATCGGCGGAACAGACAAATAAGAAAGGAACTGGCTCGGGCTCTTACGAGAATTAACCCGGAAATCCATTCTAGCGCCTCAGATATAGAATCTAATAACATCGTCATAGATAAAATTAACGTAGATTTAATTAATAACATCAGCAATATTACTCACTCACCAAACAACCTTGCTAATCTCTACCATTCTCTTATCTCTTCCCCGGAACCTCCGATTTCCCTTCGGAACTCTCCTATTCACCTCGAATTCCTACTCCTCCTCCCCCTCGTTCTCCTTCACCTCAAAATCTGCAATCTCCTCCAAGATCCCTGTCTCCGGAGTCAACCATCATCCTTGGCGATTCCCCGTACTCTTCCACCGAACATCCGGGACCAGACGATTTCGAAGAAGGCTTGTATGACTTTTAAAAAGTATCGTCTGATTCAGAAAAGCAATTTTTCGATCACGGCCTCTATATCCAATTTATCTTAGATCAATTTCCGCCTTACGACCTTCCCATCCCTGACAACGTATTTTCCATAGGCCCCGGTCCAGTAAACCACGAGGACCTACATAATTTTCTCACGACAAGCCTTCCGAACACCATCGTGCCATGGTTTATTCTAGGGCGCAGACTCCCGGTCGCCGTTCCCATTGAAGCCCTTTGGAAGCGATTTCCCCGTTCCACGATCTCCTTCGAAGATTAGCAATGACTCCTCACACTATTAAATAGCTATTATTTGAATATTGTACGAATTATTATATTAACCGACCAGGAATTAATTTAAGTAATAGAATCTGTCCCTCGCCATTCTGGTCGATGTCCTCTGAACTTATGTATCACACGCGGAAATAGAACACACACACTCACACTATAAATTCATACACCATATTATAAATATATACATGTAACTCGGTTCATCGTCAACATTAAATTATATATTTTACTCACACATTATAAGCTCTTTATTTTCTTAAATTTTTCTTTTAATAAATTATGAATAAATAATGATTTTTTAAACAAATTTCATTCTCATTAATTAACCTTGCTCTCATTACCTGATTCTGAGATCGCACAAGGTCCCGTCCCGCATAAAAGAAATTCGATTCTTTTACCAAAAAGGGACCACCGAGTGAATGCCCTACGAACAGCGTAAGAGCGACTTTTCCAGTCGTTGACCTATTTGGGCCCTGTATATTCACTCGACCCGAGGCGTGTGCCGAGAAGCATCTGTTCTCGGGATACGGTAAGTTACGACCTTTCTTTCGACCTTTTTCCCGGATCTGGACGTAACAATTTGTATAGGAATAAAATAAAAAGTACTTTACTATTATATTTACTACTTTATTATTATATCAGTAATATATATATTTATAACTTTATATTGTTTGTTTTATTACTTTATATTGTTTATTATATTTCTAACTTTATATAATTTCTTATATATATTGTTTATAGTTTTTATTATTATTTTATATATGATTACGCGGACGGTCAGACACCCTTCGCATCCCCGTGAACGTAAATCGCCTGAATAAGTATTTGAAAATCCTCGAATCGCTAGCTAATCGGTTTTAATCACTTCAGATAGTCAGCTTCGACTGACGATCCGCAGGCCGCGCGGAGGAATGTGCGAGGTCCTAAAAACTTGTTTTCGACGAATTTCGAAGCTTCGAAAAGTTTCGAAATTCCTCTTGGTCCAACGACGTCGACAGTCCCTGAAGGCCCCCGTCGACACCTCAACACTTTTAATAATTTTTATAAAATGTAAGTTTGAAACTCTGAAATTATTTCGTAGTCCTTTCCAGGAACATTTCATAGAACATTTGTTTGTTAATGTTTTTCTTAGAATACGGTGAATATTGTCTTATAATATGGCATTATTTTCATCCGTTCTTGACAAAAACTCTTTCTATGAAAAAGAAAAGAAAATAAGTAAATATATGTGATTGTGTATTTAAAGTGATCATATTAATAGTGCTGAATAATATTGCAGGAGTATATTTAACAGAAGTGTACGATAAAGTTTTGTATAATAATTTATGTCTAATTAAATAATTTTATTGACATATTCTTCAAACAAACAACTGCAAATGAACACTGTTAAAAATAGAAGAATGCGGAAGTCATGAAAAATTGGACCGAAAAATGGAAAACTTCGAAAAATTTCTGTATCGTAATCAATGTGCTAATCATGCTAAAATTTTTGTATTTACAAATTGTCTCACAGCTTTAGCTGATATTTTTAGTAATGCATCAAACTCTTTCACAGCTCCAATTGTTATTAATGGTAAAAATGGCCCTATGAGATTATCATTAATTTTGACAGGACTTAACGCGTGGTGTTTAATGGCAGCTTCTATCTTTAATAATCGGGTAAATGTTTCCCTTTACACAGCCAGCCCCAAATGACTTGACCTTGACACATGTTGTCAAGGTCACTGTCCTGAGTAACATCCAAGAGGTTTTAGCCGTCGCTCATTGTTTATTAAAAAGATATTAACAAAAAAATTTCCACGAATTATATGCAAGTTTTAGACACCATGTACGTTTTATAAAATGAATCTCTTACTCTTTCGAGCTGACTCAAGAGATGCTGCAGTAAAGAAAAAATTAACATTTAGGTTTCTCGTCCACCGACTAGCATAATAGTTTTAATATTTACTAGGAATGATATTATTAGAATTGTTACATTATACGCTTCGCGTGTACATATTTGTATATTATGATAGTTCATTATTTAACTGAGCGGTAAGAAATAGTTTTACTTTTTCTATACGTTATTTTACGTTAAAACTTTTACGATGATATATTAATGCAAGTACTTACTACAATATTTTACGATGTACACTTCATAATGTTTCCATGTATAAGAATCGGGATGTTGTGCCCGTAGCCGCTAGAGAAGGGACTTTTCGGGATCGTTCGCCCAAAGGATTAGGAGCCACGCACTTAGTAAAGACACTTCGTACTTTATCGTAAAGGAGAGTTTTATTCACTATCACTACTTTACACTTGTTACTTAGTCGAGACTTTGCGGGTATAATATACGAGCGCGATACGTATTGTATTCTTGATTTCGATAGCGATCCTTCTCGCGATTGCTCTATATATACTAATTAATCGGGAAGGAAGGAGTGTGGTGGCCCTGACCGAAGTCACGTCTCGTGCTCCGTTCCTGTCAGCTGCTTATGCCCGTTTCTACCATCTTTACCTTAACCCTGAGGTTAGCCAAACTTTCGTTAAAATTAAACTTCGGTTTAATACTGATAGGTTTCTACCAATATTATATTGTGAACGTTTAGCTAAATTTATAACTTGTATGTCATAACTCAAAGAACATACTACTTATAAAACATGATAGGTCTAAATGTTGGTTATAACGGAAAATACACATTTGTGAGGAAAATACAAGAATCATATTGCGAAAATGATTAATTATTGTTAAGTTGAGAATGAATACAGAAAACAAGCCGACATGCAAACGTGCTGTAAATTTTTCAGAAGCAGAGAAAGTTATTTTGATAGATTTGATGTTCCGATATAAAAATATAATAGAAAATAAGAGGTCCGATACTATAACCTCTAAAGATAAAGATAAAACATGGAAAATAATAGAACAATTAATTAATAGTATGTGTTCAACCGAATTTCGAAGTTCAGAAGTTATAAAAAGTTGTTAGGGCAATTTAAAAAAAAACCAGGAAGTTTTTCGCAGATGAAAAAATGCAACTTTATAAAACAGGTAAATGTTTTTACTGTATATTTCTGCATAACGTATCTATTATTAATTTAGTTTTTTGTAATTGAATGATTGTTTTATTCCAATAGTTTAAATTTCGAAATTAGTATTTCTAATTACTTATAAATAATAATTTTAATATTGTTTATTACTTAAATAATAATTTTAATATTGTTTAACAACTTTTGTTTAGTTAACACAAATTAAACACTAAAACATTTTTAAACATAATTATAAAAATTTATATTCTTAAAATATATACACTCTTAACATTAGGTGGAGGACCGTGTGAATTTAAATCAAATGCAATTATGAAACGTGTTCGAGAAATCATAAAGCCTTCTGTCGATGGTCTAACAAATATTTTTGATAGTGATGCTATAATAGGTGAACAATATTTTTAAAGTCAATATCTATATATATATATATATATATATATATACATATATATATAATATAAAGATTTAAAATAACTAACTTATATCATATATGCATATGTGGCGATTTAAATAATCCCACATAAGCGCCTACGAGCATATAACCCACGAGACAGAGCTTTCTCGCAAGCGCTTTTTCGCATGTGCTCGCAAGCCGCAGCGCGGTACGGAGCGCGGCCGCTACGCGGCGCGACGCGGCACGATGAATCCGTGAATAAGGTTCATCGGCGGCAATATATAAGTAAGCACACCGGACCATTAAAATCGACTACGTTCTCTCCGTGCATGGTCAACTCCTAAATGAAATTTTAGGCTGCGTTAGTCATTCTGGTATATTCACCCAGGTGGTGTTTATATCACTTTAACGGCTAAATGTGATATCTCTATTGGCTTCCCTCTGCTATTGTAAAAAGTGAGTTTATAAATTAAATCTGTGATAAATAGATAAATTACGATAGAAAGTAAATAAAGTAAAGCGTGTATGGAACGTGTGAAGAATATTATCTGATAAGGTAAGTTATATATGAACAATATTAAAATAGAAATATCGCAGAGTGGTCGGTAATAAAAGGTTATGATTGTTTTATTTAGTAGTATGCTTTTATATATCGATTTTGTAATCATGGTAAAAGTTTAATGGATCTGCATTGTACCAGGATGTAAATCTAATTCAAAGGCACCTGGTCATTTTTTTCCAAAAAATTCTACATTATCACAAAAGTGGAAAGAAATTGTAAACAATAGTATTATTTTTAATGCTTCATCAGAGGAATTAAGAAAATATAGAATGTCATTTGCATTTTTTGCCAGAGGATTATATTTACTCCTTAAATCGTAGAAGACTGAAAATAATGCAGTACCTTGTTTAAATATATGTAATGCGCAGACAGTTAACACAGAGGTGAATGATATAAATACGACAGAGCACACACAACATTCACGATCTGAAACAAATACAACTGAGCTGCATTTAGAATCTCTGAAGCAAATACATCTGAGTTACATTTACAACCCCGAACCAGTTATGAATCTCATGAAACTTCTACAAGCACAACTGAGCTGCATTTAGAATCTGAAGTAAATACATCTGAGTTACATTTACAACCTCGAACCAGTTATGAATCTAATGAAACTTCTACAAGCACAACTGAGCTGCATTTAGAATCTGAAGCAAATACATCTGAGTTACATTTACAACCTCAAACCAGTTATGAATCTGATGAAACTTCTACAAGCACAACTGAGCTGCATTTAGAATCTGAAGCAAATACAACTGACAATGAGTTACATTTATAACCTCAAACCAGTGAATCTAATAAAGCAGTTAATTGTCCCAGTACACCAAGAACCTCAAGAAATATACTTGATTCTATTACAAGACAACGCCATTTAACACCAAAAGCACTGAAAATATATCAGAAAACCATAATATTAGCAAAGGAAAGAAATCGAATGAAAAGACAAATAATAGATTATAAAACACGCCTGAAAGATGCAAAGAAATTATCAAATACACAATTTTGTAAAAAGTTCAATAGTCTAACTCCAACACAAAGATTGTTCTTCAATATGCAATTACGAAACACAAAGTATGCTCTAAAGGTCGATTTCAAAATATTATTTAATGAATTAAAATCCACGTTAAAATCAACATGCCCAGAACGAAGTTCACAATATTTGAACAACATATTTTTTGAATTATAAGCATACAATTGTATAAATTTGTAAATCTTTATTATTTGTAAAATATACAGTTGGCGCAGGTTTTTTAATTTTGTATTAGTTTCTTTACAGTTTTTAAGCAAACTCAATGATCATGTAAATTTTATATTTATTAGGAAAATTTTAAAAAGTAAATTATTTTATTATTATTTGTATATAGGGAAGAAGATTTACGCTGGAAGAAAAAATTTTAGCACTATCGTATAAACAATCTGGGACCTGTTACAAATTATTATCAAAATTATTTGTTTTACCCAGTGTTACAACTCTTAAATGTTTGTAACGGACAATTTCTCTTCAATCAAGAATTAATTTCATTTTTGAGCATCTTCGGCAGCATATTGCACAAATGAATGATAAAAGAGATAAATTATGTGTATTTATGTGGGACGAGATGTTGTTGGAAGCCAATTTGCAATGTGACCAATTAAATAACAAAATAATTGGCTTTAAAGATTGGGGACAGACGCACATCATTGATAGCCGATCATGTATTGGTTTTTATGGCACGAGGAATTTGGAAAAGATGGAAAATTCCATTATGTTACAGCTTCTGCAAAATCAAACAAAATCTGCACAGTTATTAAGATGTATCAAGGAAATTATAAAAGAATTAACTCAAGCTGGTTTGACAATTATCGCAACTGTTTGCGACCAAGGAGGGCCAAATATGACATCCATTAAAAAACTTCTTGAGGATTCGAGAAGCAAATGTATACAAACAGATAAAGAATATCGTGAGTATTCAGTTTTAATTAATATATTATATATTAGAAAACATAATAAATAATACATAAAATAATTTTCTATTTTCTTTAAGGAGGTATTATTAAACTTTTTGGATAAAATATTGTACCCATCTACGATCCACCTCATTTTTTAAAAGGCATTCAAAATAATTTATTATATAAAAATTTGGAAATTAATGCCACTAATTCAAAAACAAATGAACGACAGTTTGCATCGTGGGACATCATTGAACTGGCATATAAAATGGATATTAACACAAAAACATTGAATCGTCAAGTGCCGAAATTAACTGATGAACATGTAATTAGATAAAAATAAAGAAAATGAAAGTTAAATGTGCAGCTCAAGTTTTTAGTGGAAGATTATCAGCATATATCGAACAAAATACAACAGCATATACAACAGCAAAATTAAAGGTAATTTGACAAGTTGTAATTATCACTTTCTTTTAATTTATTGAATTACATAATATATTTATATGTAACAATTAGTGATGATAGTACAGGCTCTGAAGATAATTAATAATGAGTCAAAATATAAGTAGCTATTAAGAGCCAGCGCAGAATACGAAGCGCATACTTTATTTTAGATTGAATAAGACAATGTCATACAATAACGAACGTTTCGGTCCCTTTTTTGGACCTTCTTCAGCGAAAAATTAACTTAAAATTAATGGACAGAGTCTGTGTGAGAATTTAAAATATTATGAGGTCAATATTAAAACTACAGGAACACATATTTTAGGCGTTTAAATTTCAAAGAAGTCAAAATAAAAATAAAAATTATTATAACAATCGCGAAGACGGCAATACGCATACTGTCTCGATACTCAGTAAAATTATTCCGACATCACCATTCGCAGCTCTTCCTCGGGTGGCAAACCAAGAAGTATTTTGCGGAAAGAATAAATTGATGATAATTTATGCTTCCTGAAATTGAGGTAGGAGTGAGAGGTAGTCACAGTACAAAAACCACACGCCGTTCGGAAATTAATAAAGATTGATAAAAATACCTTGAGATTGATGTTGGAAGAAATTAAGTCCTCTTTGTGTAAAACAAGATTTTTCTTTAACTTATTGAGAGTGTTCCCCCAAGAGGGGGGAACATTATCCAACAAAGGACTGAGACCGACTGACAAATCATTAAAACAGCCCAGATAAATCTAATCCAATAATACAGCGACGTGCTTATGTTTGTGACCGACTCCTATAGTTTTGGTAACTTTTCTAAAACGGTCGTGTAAATGTCAGGAAGGCAATCGGTGTCTGTTTGTAAATTAAGACTATTATTTTGTCTTTTAATGTACATCATTTCAGATAATAAACGTTTTTTTAAAAAGGGCTCTCTATCAAGAATTTCAATATCGTCCCATTCAAATTCATGGTCAAAATTTAATCTATGGTCCGTTATAACAGATTGATTTGTAGTGTTTCTATTAATGTGATTACGATGCTCCGACATTCTTGTGCATAAGCGTCTGCGAGTCTGTCCTACGTAAGATGCGTCACAATTACGGCAATTAATCTTGTAAACAACATTATTAAGTTGGGAGTTTGGAATGATGTCTTTGTGAACTTTAATATGTTTGTTTAATTTGTTAAGACTGAAGTAAGCCATTTTAACGTTAAGATTTTTGGAAATCTTGATGAATTTTTCCGATACGGATGGGATGTATGGTAAAGTGAAAAAAGGTGTTCTTTCGCCGCTATTATTGTCCCTGATGTAGTCGTTAGATGTGGATTTGTTAAATAAAATTTTTAGCCGTTGAAGGATAATTTGAAAAATAAAGTTTACAGGGTAAGAATTGTCTAGTAATATTTTAATGATAAAATCGATATTTTTTGAGTGAAAAACAGGGTGTGATAATAAAAATGCTCTATCTATAAGTCCAGTGACCGTACCTCTTTTTTGGCAAAGTGGGTGTTGGGAATGGAAATTGAGATATCTTCCAGAGAATGTTGCTTTGTGAAACCAGTTCCAAATAATCTGATTGTTGGTTTAAGTGGATGATGGTGTGTTGTCTGTGTCGGTATCATTGTTTAGTAGCTTGTCAAACTATAAAAATATTGCGTGAATGGACCAATTTGGTGTACTGTTGCACTTTTCACATTAATAGTTTATCTGATCTTGTTTGCGAATTGTCAAAGAATTTAAATGTAAGAGTTAAAGTCACTTAATAAAACTGTAACAGTACGATTTAGAGTTATATGTATGATAAAATTTGTCAAGTATATAAAAATTTTTGATAACATTATTATTGCGGACGTTCGATACGGACAGAGAGGTATATGTGTAGAATCGCGCTTTATATATCTTTCAGTAAGTGAGACTAAGGTTTAAAAACAATTATTGAGAGTTATGTTTTTGTATTGCCGATGGATTCAAGTAACGGAAAATAAGATCTATCTAGATATTCCGTGTCATCCATAGCATTAAGACTGTTTTTTGTTGTTTTATATGAATAGTTTCAGCAATTAACCTTTTATAGTAATTAGTTTCATGGTCTAAGATTTTTACATTATCCCAGTCCATGTTATGTTTATAATCAGTGATATGTTGGGATACTACCGATTGGTTTGATGTATGTTGTCTTATGTTTATCTTGTACTCATGTATTCTTGTCTTTAATTGTCGCTTGGTCTGACCTACGTAAGATGCGGTACAATCTTTACAATGGATTTTATAAATAACATTATTATTACATTCTGTGGGTGTAATGTCCTTGTGTACCTTAATGAATTTAGATCATCCTGAGTGGAAGGGGAGAAGGAACCTGGATGTCGATAGATAGAGATAATCATAATAGGACCTAGGGGGTGGAATGGTTATAGCTAGCGATTCAAGTGTATTTTCCCGATAATGAATATAATCTACGATTTGATAAGGAATATGTTTTTTAATTGCTAATATTAAGCCTCCCGATTTAGAGGAAGGACCATCTTTTCTAAGTATATTAAAATTGGCAAGGTTAAAATTAATATGTGAATCTAACCAAGTCTCAGACAGAGCAAGAATGTCATAATCATTTATTATTATGTTGATAATGACTTCTCTTTCATTTCTGATACTGTGACAGTTCCATTGTAAGAGTTTAAGACCCTTTATTTTATTTACCGAGGTCATTGGAATTTAGAGGAGCATCAAAAGAGGAGGAAGTAGAGGCAGGATAGGGAAGTTGTTGAGGAACGTTTAAGTTTAAACTACTGATTTTGCGGGGGAAGGAGGGAAAATGAATGGAAATTGTATTAAATAGATCTATGATATCGATAATATAGTCTGCATCTGGGGCTGCTAGGGAAGCAGGAGAATTATTAGTCGTAATTGATGTGTGCTTTTTCATTGGTAGGGGAGAAAGGACGGGAATAAGAAAGAAGACCGATTGGTTAGATGGACCTGGAGCCTTTTCCTCTAACAACTTAATACTACCCGAAGTAAGATGATCAAATAAAACGCTACTCATGCCTTTTTTTGAAATTTTTTTCTTCCAACGTTTAATGCGTGGAATCCAGATTCCTCCAAGAAAAGAGGAGGAAGAAGAGAATGATGAAGAGGAAGGAACATATAGCATATATGAGGGAGCTGGTGGTGGAAAAAGTCTAGCAGAAGCCTGAGCATACGAAAGATTTTTGTGGCTACTATTATTGTTAGAAAGGAGATAGTCTTTACCTGGAATGGCGAGTTCAGGGTAATCATCTGATGAGTGAGAATGCGGCGGCGAAGAAGAAGGAGAGATAAGACCTCTAACAATATCTCTTGCATCTGTCAAAGTTATGTTGCGATATGCTGAGATCATTCTAATCTCCTTTTGGATTTTCAGTTCTTGACAAGAGGGAGAGTGAGCCGGATGTTTTCCTTTGCAATTTATACAAGAAGGTACCTCATGAGAACAAGGAATTCCTTCACCGTGGGATTTTTCGCAACAATTGCAACATCTGGGACAACCGTTCGCCATTTTGACATCATGAAACAGTATAATATTTCTAAAATTAAATAATATACAGATATGCATGCATAGTGTATTTTTATTATACATCATTTTTACATGATAAATTAATAATAACAATAAATATATTGGACAATATAAATACGTAAGAATCTGACATATCTGCTTAATATATATTATTTTATTTACTACAAAATACATTAATTCACATTACAACTATATAGAAACACTGACTTAATAATAATATAATATTGTACATTCATTTCAGATTTTAGAATTTGTTTTAAATAACTGTCCAATAAGATAAACAAATAATTTTATTTGATCAGTATTTTTTTTAAATAAGATGTTTCATTTCAATAATAGTGTATAAAAATCATATAATAGTGTATAAAAAGTTTTGTTTATGTAGATAAATTAGTTTATATGTATAATGTTACATCAATAAGGATATGTATTATCTTGTAAAAAGCAGCGCCAAGTTTTTTTAACTAAATTTTTTTAATTTTTTGATTTTGTATAAATTATTAATTTTCGCATAAGTTTTTAATTTTTAATTTGTAAAATTTTTAATTTTTAATTTTTGTATTAATTTTTAACTTGTTTTTTGTTTTATATAATCTTTTTTTTATTAAACTTTTCAGAATATATATGATTATTGGTAAATTATAATTGTGCACTTAGTTAATTATAAAATAACTATTTTAGCTATATGTCCTACTACTTTAATTATATTGCAATGTATTAAATATATAATTTTTCTTAACATTGGAAATAAAATAAATAAATTTTATAACAAATTTTGATTTAGTTGGCGCAATTTTATATCATTATTTTTGTAGGAAATTAAAGCAACTACATATTTTGTACAACTTTTTTTGGTTAAAATATTTTTATAAGCTTTTATTTTTAGTTGGCGCAATTTTTTTATATCATTATTTTTGTAGGATGTTTTACAAAATATTAAAATTCGTAAAATATTTTTTATGGTTAAAATTATTATAGTAACACTATTTTAAAGATAGCTTTTTACAGTAGTTTTTTGACAGTTAAAATAACACTATTTTGTAAATACATAAAAGTTTTTCACAAATACTATGGCGCGTGTACTTGGCGCCTTTTTTTTACCTTTTTTAAAAAAGGTAAGTTTTTAGGGATATCATTTCTTTTGTAGTATGTTAAACATTTTTAAATAAATAAACAAAGAACCCGCCACCACCCCCGTCATATTTCATTAAAATACGACGGTCCTCTTTGCTTACTATAGATATTCAAATTGTGTAACACTTTTTCACATAGTGCGTGAACTTGACGCCTTTTTTTACCTTTTTTGAAAAAGTTTTTAGGGATTATATTATTTTTTTTGTATTAATTTTACAACATGACGTAAGTTTTTATTGTCAGTTGATTTTAAAATAACACTGTATTTTGTGTAACACTTTTTCACATGGCGCGTGTACTTGGCGCCTTTTTTTATATTACGAGACATTATTTTATATGGAACTGATCGAAATTCAATTATTAAATGATTCAGTATTAATCACAAGTTTGATATTACAAAAATGTATTTTTAATGAAAAATTTTTTATATTACTGCCTCTTTATTTTATAATATCAAATATATATTATTTATTAGCCATCTTTTGTAAAAATATTATATAATTATCTTTAGCTCCTCTAGGCCACTGCCTTTTTTTAACTTGCGCATCATCAGCTTCAATCCAAATATTAGATACTCCTTCTCTACATATACTTATATAATGACTTTCATCAATACATGAACCATGATGAAGTATAGCATTCATTGTCTTATAGAATTGTCCAGCTACTAATACTTTAGTTGTTGGGACAGCACATAAGTTAAATTTGTGTGCTACTTTCATTAATTTATCATCCTGTAATGAAAATAGTATTAAATGAATAACAATTATCTCTCTTGCCAATGTTATTTCATTTTTAAATATCATATTTCCAGTACAATGTTCACATGATTCATTGTGTGATTGATACCAATGTGAAAACGTAACATTTAATAAATCATTAAGATTATAACTTTTCTTCTTCAAATTATTAACAGGAATCGAAATAGAAATATTATTATCAACAGTAGTTTTTGTGTTACCACAAGTTTTGCACCGCTTAGTAGAAGTTACTTGATGTTCTATCAAATTTCTTATACAATCATATTTTTCGCAAAGAGTCGTAAGAAAATCAGATGCATTTCGTTTTGCGGTATTCGAAAAATATTCTCCTAAACATTGCCGTATTGGATATGTATTTAGATTACGCATTCCATTTTCATATCGATGCCTTAATATACATAAAACATCTGATTTATCGCAATTAAACAACTGCTGCCTAATGGCATTTAAATGCAATAAACATTGCAATACTGCATTTGCGTAGCATGAAACTTCGTCTGTATTTTGGAAACCATATATGACCCAAGCAGTACTTTGTCGAACTTCTTTATCTGAACTTGATTTTTGAACAGAAGCAACTACTTTTGGCAACGCCCATGAAACATCTTTCACTTTGCGATGGCGTTCTTTTGACATGGTAATCATTTCTGCTTTTGGATTGTGTCTGTTTTAGACGATTATATTCAATAATAGCTTCTCCGCTAGCTATTACTGATGAAGGATCGTAATTAATTAAATGTAATCCTTCCAGAGATGTTACTCGCGACAATGCAACATAAGTTTGACCACAACTAAATACAGAGTTACCGATGTCCATAATCGCACTTTGCAAACTCAATCCTTGACTTTTATGAATAGTGATTCCGTAACTCAGAGATAATGGAAATTGTTTTCTGATAACTACGCTCTATCCATCACCTCAAATTTAACACTTACTCTTTCAATTGCATATTCTGAACCTGACGGTAAAAGAAGTTTAATCTTTTCTACGTAATCAGTAGATGTATCTTGTACAACTGAAATCACTTTAAATCTAATTCATTTAATCTAAATTCGAAAGAATCACTTTTAAAAGATATTTTTCTACTTTCGAGAATCTTACTATCAGATTTATTAAACCGATACGAATTCTCGACAGTAATTCACGGTAAGAGTCATCTCCTTGCTGACGCATATTGATCGTTAATTCATTATAGTCAAATAATGTAGTCCATAAATTAACAGCACTTAAGGAACCGAGATGTTTAGCAATTTTTTCATCTGATAAATGCATAAAGATAGGATCTTCGTGTACAGGAGGTAATTGAAGCAAGTCTCCGAATAAAAGAATGTGCTTTCGACCAAACCAACCATCATCGCAATCATTAGTGTCAAATATTTCAGACAATCGAAGATGTATATACATTAAAGTCAAATTAGATATCATTGACACTTCATCAATTACAAAAAGAATAACATCTTTAATATCTGCTCGTAAAACTTTCAATACATAATCAGTTGTTATAATAGTTGTCATAATAGTTGTTTATACTTAGGAGTATGACCATGTTCAACGAGTAATTGAAGCAATCTATGCACTGTCAATCCATCTATATTAAATGCTGCTATACCAATAGGTGCTGCTACAGCAGTATCTTTGTTGAGATTTTGTTTTATCCAGCATTTAATAGTCTTGATTAAGAAACTTTTTCCAGTACCACCTTCTCCGCTAACATATAATCGTAATATTGATTTATCCTACTCTACAGTATTGATAACTTTATCGAATACTCGTTTTTGATCTGCATTTAATTTTGCTATCATTTCAGGTACATCAATTTCTCGAATTACTTTATCACCAAGATCTTTAAAATCTTGCATTGCTTCACCAGCTTCTATATTTTGAACACCTATCGGATTTTCAGGATCATCCTGAGACTGTTGTTTTTGTAAGTCGTCATCTAGATATTGCTGAACTAATTGTCTCGCAGTTTCAAACGCTTTTTGCAATTCTTCTAATCTTTCATGATACTGCAATGCTTCTACAAGATGCAGTTTTACCTTGTGAAAAGATTCAGCATAAGTATCGCATTCGTTTCTAAGATCCTCTAATTTTTGCCATGATTTAAACATAAGCAACAATGAAAAGAAATAATTTTCCGGCTGTGTATTAACATCATACCTATAATGACTAATAAGATATCCACGTTGTCGCCGTTTAAGATAGTAACCATTACTTATTTTATAATATTCAATATCTTCATTTTGCGGTTTTATCTTCGAGATATCGTACCATTGTGCAAATTCATAAAGAGACATATTTTCTAGTTCGTTTGGTCTAAGTGGATAATGATTATCTATCAAAGATGAATAAAATATATCAGTAGATTCAGCATCAAGGGCTTCAATTTCTTTGCGGCTTTTTATTTTTCTATATCGTATCTGATTAACATCTAACCATCTAATAGTTGTATTTTGATCAGTTCCGTATAAAGGAATACCTAACAGTGTATCAGCAGCTTTGAGAGCTCCACATTCTCTATTATTCGTAAATCGCAAAGCAATATTCCAAAGATAACTCGCTAATGATTTGTTTTTATCTATTCTATTCTTACTGTTAAGAATAGAATCAGACAACTCACTTTTTCCCGCTTTATTCAAATATTTAGTAACGTACCAGGTAAGCAGCGATGACTTTTCACCAATAAATTGTATATCCATATTATCTTCCCATGCAGTAAGAAGAACAGGATTATAATCATTTATCTTCATTATCCGTTCGAGGAAGATCATAAAGTCTTTTATGTTTCAATTGTTTTCTACCGGCTATCGAAGTTGCCACATCTCTCATAGTCAAAGTTTCAGTAACGGGACGAGGAAATCCAAAACGACACCGACGTGTAACTTTACGTCCTACTTTTTTAGAGCGAAGACAATAATCGTTATGTATATGTCGCTGATGCGTATTAACAGGCCTGTACAATAACGAAATACTTTGATCCGGCATTTTGCAGCTTATATGTTGTAAAATAAATTTGGAGACTTCTCCAATAGTAGATTCACCGAAAATCGATGCATTTTTAATTCAAATTAATAGGTGAAAATGTTGTATACCTCTACCTTGGTATTCTCGTCTCCAGAAATAGTGCGTTACTTCTCCAATTGGATGATCTATGGAGTTAATGAAATCAAGCATTGCTCGAAACTTATTATCGAGAAACCTGGATGTTGATACAGGATCTATAGCAACGAGTACGCTAACAGATAAGGAAGCGTCATGCCATCCATTTACTTCATGAATATATTCACCTAAATCTTCCCATAACCATTCACTCGGACTTAGTGTTAAAAACCATGTCGCAGGCTCATAATGCTGCGTCATACAATTTAAATCACTTCTCGGCTTACGCCAATATTGCTCCGTATTTCGAAGTGTCGAAAATATTGTACTCAGATTAGATTCCAACAATTCTTTCGACATTGCATCTAAATATTCTGCAGCTGTATAACGAACTCGCGGATTAGTTACATTCATTTTATGAAAAATTCCGCGACTTAATTGACGCATATTTGCATCGTTCAATAAATAAAATAAGTATTGTTGATTCAATCTGTATTGTGGATGTTTAGATGTCAAACGACATTTAATAAATTCATGATCAAAAAGTTTGACTTGTCTAGTCTCACGTTGTCCATTAATACCAAAAGGATATAAATCTGGAAAACACATTAAATCTAAATATTGTTCACGATTATCCAAAGGCAAGTCCTGAATTTTTAACTTTGGTATAAGGCTGTCGAAGTTTTATTTGCTTTCTTTTCATATAAGGGATAGATAGTATATTGTTCGTAATAGCCATCATTTTCATCAGTAACTTGAGTTAATATTGCTTTCTGTTGACCCTCTAATATAACTTCTTTATCAATTTTTATCTCTTCTATCGTATCATTTAATAATTCAGCCTCTTCATCCAATGTCGTTTCGGTATTATTTTCTGTCTCTTCCATGTGGAATTCTGAATTTTTTAATTTTGCCAAACTTATATCATTGTGACTATTTGGCAATATAATATGAGAGTATAAAGCATTATTGTGCTTTAACCACGTTATAGCGTCAAATACTTTTTTAACATTAACTATCTCTTCCCAAATAATCTTTGATTTTGTCGGAATACCTCTGACTAAAATATATAATTCGTGATTATTATTTATTGGGTCAGTATCATGACATAATTTATTAAATGTCTCCTGTAACGGAAGTGGCAAATGAAATGTTCTGCCTTTAACTTTTTGTACCATTTGTTTTTGAGGCAATTTTTTATTAATAACTGTTCCCATTTTGAGGACAGTTTGAAACGCTTTAGCTCTCTGTATAAAAATTTTTTCAAATGTGTTAAGAGATGATATTACTTCGGGCACATTATGTGTGAAGAGATTATTCAAGATGCAATATGCAGGCATTAGGTCTTTACGAAATTTCCCTGCATAATAATTACATATATATTCCGCATTAATTTTTTCTTGTTGTACGTGTGCCATTAAATCTCTCCAAATTCGAATGTCTATTTGTGCTTTAAGACTATTGACTTTAGAAACATTTTTTTTATAACATAATTTCTCACAAGATACGCAAATATGCCGTGGTGTGTCTGTTGAACGTTTAGTCAAAGCCTTAAATGCTTTATGATATTTAAAAATAATATCATTATCGCTCAAAATTGTATCTGTCTGTTGATGTTTGTACATATCTGCTTTTTCTTCTGCAGCAGTCACCATTTCATTCAATGTGTTCAAATCAGCATCATTTAATGCCTTATCCAGATTTTCCATCTTTCGATAAAAATTAGTAAGTTGATAAATTAAACGCTTAATAATTCTAACTTGTGGAAAATGAGGCGATAATAATTGAATTGGAAGAAACATTCCTTTGCAAAGTGTTAAATCAATATGGCAGCTACGCGTATGGCCCAATTTCTCATTTGAAATTTTTATAGTACATTCATGAATACGTTGTATCAATTTTGGTATATTCTTTAAAGTACATGTATTTACGGTTTCGAGAAACTTCTGATAACGGTCAATTAAAAATGGATTGTCAATTTTACATGAAGTATTGCACAACCACGATTTTTTTGCTTGTAATTGTATTAACGGTAATATATTCACAACTTGTCCTTTCGTATTCATTCTCAGAGGTTTCGATGAAGTTACATTTTTTATTAATGGTAATATATTCAGAACTTCTTCTTTCGTATTCAAAGGTTCCAATGAAGTAACATGATGATATGTAGAATCAATGAAATAATTTTAAGTGAGGCTGTATGTCTAGATTCGCCACATAATGCATCTAATTTGTCTTCAATTGTAGAACATTTTGCAACATGGGTCAAGCTCACTTCTGCTTTCTTTTTAATGGAAGCTAACATTTTATATATATTGCGAATATAACTGTTTCTAATATACATGCACCAACGTACGATTTTTTCGGCTTGCTATCGTTTCTCAATATGATCTTTAATACTGAGTTTTTTAATAATATTTTTTATAAATATTTCTAAAGAATTACGAAGTTTTATGGTGTTTTTCGACCAGAATTTTTCATACTTTTTAGTGATTTTTTTGGCAATATTACAATTTTTTATTTCAAGTTTAGATTTTGTACTGTAATAATATCGCTTATTATAAAACCATTTACGATTAGAATATAATCTTTTTTGTCTATCTCGTTCACGTTGAAAGTTTGTCGAATAACGCATACGCTTTTGTGCGCGTTTAATTTCTAAATCTTGTTGATATCGATATCGCATTCGAGCGCGTTCATTTTCTAAATTCTGTTGATATCGATATCGCATTCGAGCGCGTTCATTTTCTAAGTTCTGTTTATATCAATATCGCTTTTGAGCACGTTTCTCTTCTAAGTTCTGTTTATATCGATCGCACTGTTTAACGCAATTATTCTCTAAATTTTGTGTATATGGATTATGTTTAGCCAGATTATTTTCTAAATCTTGTATATAGCGCGCTCGCTTGTTAACGCATTGATTTTCTAAATCATGCTGATCAGATTTCTTTAGAACGTTTTCTGTTGATAATTGCAATTGATTATTACTTAATTCTTTCTTAGATTGGCAAATATCGCGAATCTTTTTCAAACGATTCAATTTTTGTTGCTCCGTCTCACATTGACGTATAGTACGTATACGAACTGCTTCAGCCTCTTTTGCTTTTACTACTGCTAATGGAAGCACTTTCTGAGGAGCACATTGTGGATTTTGTGGGAAATGCTCAATAATATTAGATTCAAAATTTTTTATTAAATGTGAACGCATTAAACTATGATTATATTTTACTTTCTCAGGTTTAATGTTGAATAACAATGAAATTGCAAAGGCTATTGCGAGAACACCGCAATCGTTACCGTTTAGTTGATATTGTACAATAGGAAACTTCACAGGATTTCTTTCAAAGTTATATATTGGAAATAATCTTCTCAAAAATTGTTAATGATGTCTATGCATTTTTTAATTATTTAATGAATCATAAATAAATATATTTTTTGTGTCATAATAACTACACACCCAATGTCCATCTAATGAATCTGACGAACTATGTAATATTTGTATATGTTTTTTACTTTCTGGTACAGGCTGAATTATATCAAGACATTGGATTCGCCACGTTTCGACAGGTTTATAATCTGAATAAGTTTGCAAAAGATGGTCGAAATGTTCTATATGCCTGTCGGTCAACCATTGGCCTCGGACAATAATATCTTTGTCTCTAGGCAATAGAATTATATGTTTTTTTATATTTTCAGACATTCTGTATATATAAAATTTTTATAAGAACGCAATAACTTTACGGTATTCGAACAGTAGCAAACCTTATATGAGCGAACAATGTTCTTTAACGCTATAATAGCGAATAAATTTTTCGGGTATATAATAACCTGTTCGGGTGTCTAAAATCAATTTTTTTAATTAGGCGCCTAGGGCAAGCCAGAATTCAGCGCTATTGCAGCCGATGTTATAATTCAGCGCTTAATAAGGCAGCGTTTATATAGCGCCAGAGCAGCCAATTTTTATAATTTTTTAGACCTGTAAAAGATAAAAAGGTTATAAATACGTAATAACATTATATTTAAACTTTATTTATTTTGATCAGTTTTTTACCTTTATAACTGCTGTTTGCTGCTCCTATGCTATTTAATAATATATAATTTATATATTTCTCGGGTCTGTAAAAGTTATAAACTTTGAATACATATTTTAAGAGTAACTACTATAGTAACAATGGTTACTATTAACATTAAATAATTACTTACAAAACGCTGTCGATTTTCGCAAAAGCACATCTAAGCACACAGTGACGAAAATAATGCCAAACGAAGTGATATACCTCGAAAATACACACTAGCATAATCTGTGACGTAACGCCACTATTCATTTGTTCAAAAAGTTGACAATCAAGAAGATGTATGCGGGCAACATGGATGGACAGTCGCAACAAGAACAAGATGTAAGTATCTTTTCTGACTATTAATATAAAAGTATCTACAGAAATATTTTGCATTCTAAAAATTTTATTTTCTTTTTCAGATAGAAATGGACGACTTAATATTAGAAATCGAAGCAATGGATGACTCGCCGATTGACATGTCGGTTAAAGCGCTAGTTGACGTTGGCGCGTCGGTCAGCGTGCCGGTATGTCAGCCGGCGAGAAATGGCGTGCCAGCCACGTGCGAATGTGCCTCTATCAATAATAATAGGCCTGTCGTTCCTGCGGGGTCTGCCGTTCCCGCTAATAGGTCTGCCGTTCCCGCTAATAGGACTGCCGTTCCCGCTAATAGGTCTGCCGTTCCCCCTAATAGGACTGCCGTTCCCGCTAATAGGTCTGCCGTTCCCGCTAATAGATCTGCCGTTCCCGCTAATAGGCCTGCCGTTCCCGCTAATGGGCCTGTTCCCGCTAATAATAGGCCTGCCGTTCCCGCTAATAATGAGCCTGCTAATCCCGTTGTTGATAATAATAACGGGCATCCTGCTGTGGACGCTCCACGTAAGAATTTTAAATAAATATTATATATTATGATAGATAGCATAAAGGGTTATGTATGTTTTAATTGCATGAACATAAAACATAAAGAGTGATTTATGTAAACAAGCGACACAGTAGCATTATGACTTATTATTCTAATGCAATGTTGCAATCACAGATATAATCAAGTGCAGCGCATGTGAGAAAAGTATTTATAGAATAAAGCGAAGAGATATAAATACTTTTCTCATGTGCTGCATTTGATTGTACCTGTGATTGCAACGTTGAATTAGAATACGTCACAATGCTACTTTATATTGCTGTCGCTTGATTACATAAATTATTTTTCACAATACGATTTGTTTTATATTTGTACAGTTAAAGTGTACTATATTGTAAAGAGTGATTTATGTAATCAAGCGACATAGTAGCATTATGACTTAATATTCTAATGCAATGTTGCAATCACAGATACAATCAAGTGCAGCGCATGTGAGAAAAGTATTTATAGAATAAAGCGAAGAGATATAAATACTTTTTTCATGTGCTGCATTTGATTATACTTGTGATTGTAACGTTGAATTAGACTACGTCACAATGCTACTGTATATTGCTGTCGCTTGATTACATAAATCATTTTTTACAATAAGATTTGTTTTATATTTGTGCAGTTAAAGTGTACTATATGAATATAAAACAAATCTTATTGTAATGAATGATAGATAAGTGATAAGCTACTGTACTATATGCAGAGCCAAAAGAAATCTTTGATAATTTCAGATTGGAGGCGAAGAGGAAAGAGAGCGGGCGTCCGGCAGCAAGAGCAAAGCTTTATGGCGTTTCTCTATAAATTATCGGCCCCTAATTACTATTGGGGGCCGAGAAAAAGAAGGGGAAGAGGCAGGGGAAGAGGAGGCAACCAACAATAAAAGGTATATATAAAATATCTTAATTATATTTATATATGATTTTAATTAATTATGTATTAAAAATATATTTATGTGTAATACGGCAGTACAAGTGCCCATTCTACACGGCGACTCGACGTCACTCCGCTCTTTCTGGGTCCCGACGAAACAGGTTAACAGGCGCCCATTCTACACAGCCACTTGACGTCATTCCGCTCTTTCTGGGTCCCGACAAAACATACGCGCGTCGTCTTTTATTATAAAGTTTCTTTCTTTTATTAAATGTTTATTTAATAACCCACTATTGAGGTTTAATAATTTCGTATACTCTCAACTGGCCGGCTCGCGTAAAGATGTGCCTTTCTGCAGCTGCGCGGTACTTGGCGCGAGACACTACCGTGTCTCTTGATATATAAAAGAATATATAAAAAATAAACAAAATTATGTTCAATTCAATATATTACGTTTATGTTATTTATGATATATAAAATACAAAATTGTGGAAAGAATCGCTTATTTAAAAATTACGTGCATGAAATTTGTACATTCACTCTAATTAAAATCAACCAATTGGATCGATTATACATTCAGACATTTTTATAAATACAATCTTGCCGCGATATTACAAGCTATTATCCTGTAATCCCGGCACGATATACAATGTACAGGTTATTTTCCTGTAATATTTTCCTGTAATCCGAGCGTGTAGTGCGAAAATATTACAGTATATTACACACAATCCAACTCCAAATTACAACTCCAGTTTGTAATTTCGTGTAATACTTTTATGTAATCCCTGCAATATAATTTTCTGTATCCGCTGTAGTTTCTTTCCGTAAGGGTATACAATATTTTATAGTTAGTGTAAGAAAACATATTACCCCCTATTAAGTAAAGAATTTTTTCATCGGTTGATGAACCAAGGGAGGAAATACTACTATTTTCCTCATGATTTGAAACTTTGTTCTGTTTTGTTATATTACTGACGTCATTAAAGATATGATTTATTAAAGGTATGCATTCTTATCTATATTAACTTTAAACGATAACTTTTTATTATATTCTTGTGCATTATTCGCTTGTCTTGTTAATAATAACGTATTTAAATTTTTTGTTAACAACTGTCTTTTTGACGAAAGTGTTGAAGCAGATTGCTTCATAACAGTAGGACTCTCACTTTTTTCTTCGCCATCAATATCTTTAGAAGAGTTTTCAAAGAGTAAAATCTTTCCTTTTTCTGGTATTTCACAAACTTCATTGTCATATAAATTTAAGGAATGTCTATTCCTCTCTTCTACATTTCAATCTTCAAATAATGATGTAGCAATCGTAGGTTTATTGTTTACCGGTTTTTTTAACGTTCTTCATTTTTCGTTTTTTAGAAGTGTCACTAACTGCAGATAGGATAAACTCAGATAATTTTGACGGTATTTTTGGAAGTGATGGCATATTTTTTTTCTTCTTTTTATTCTTGATATTCACATTGTCTTGATTACTTAATATTTCATCTTCTGTAAGTACAACTTTTGTGAGAATGTCTATTTTTTATGTTGGTGAAAACATCATCAACGTCAAAAGTTTCAGCAGATTTTAATTTTTTTACTGCGATTTCATAACAATCTGAAATAATTCTTGAAACTACAATTTTTGATAAAAATAAACATCACATGTAAATAAATATATTAACTTACCAGCTGTGCTAATGATCCTTGATACGTCAAAGGAACCCATTCCGTTGTAGGAAGTTCCATTCAATAGCCTTATTCTTCCATCATCCTTATAAGGAGATCACGTTGCCATTGTTTTATCTTTATTTAACCAATTCTCTGGCACCATTGCTATTGTATTGTCTCTGTGCGCGAAAAGGAACTCGCGAAAAGGAACCACGAAAGTTTCGTAAACAAAATTTACGTTTTTAATAAAAGTATCTGTACAATAACTATTTATAATATTTACACTAAATCTTTGTCAAAATTGTTTTAGCAATCGAATTTCGGTGAGCGAAGTACAGTCCGCGAGCGACGGAAAGCTGCTCCCGAGCGCTAAAGCCAATTAGCAGCTGGCGGCGCTAATTGTGTAATTAATCGCGAGCAACGAGAAATTCGACGAGCGAGCGATAATTGGATTCAAAACGAATCTTAGCGAAAGCTGGAAAGCGAGCGACTTTTCAGCGATACTTTTAAGATATTGAGAACACACACTGTCACCAGTGAAGCTCAGGATCGACTGCGAGCGGCGGTCAGCTGAGGGAGCTTTTATAGAGACATTACTCTGGATCAATCTCGATTTATCCAGAACAACCACGTATTTCCGTCAACTTTTTTTCAGTTAAATTCGTTAGTGACCTTTTATACTATAATATTTTCAGATTGTTGGAGTTACGTGTTTTTGTTTCCCTCGGGTGACCGCCGCATAGTTTTGTATCGATTGATTTATCGATATGGCACTGTGGGAATCGATGAGAGCGGCTGACGGAGAGCGCTCAGTTATGCACGCGCGCGGAGCTCTCAATGTGATTGTAGTTCGATTTCGAACAGTCTCCAAATTCAATAATAAAGTATGTCATGACAAGGACCAAAATTTTTCTATGCAAGTGCTGTGTAAAACAGATTATTCAGAGATAATTAACAACTTTAAGTAATAGAGCTATATAATCTATATTTTTATATTTTGTTTCAAACAACATATAGCATAATAATAACAGTGTTAAATATTATGATACTTGTGTTAAGATCATGATGAAGATAATAAATAGTCTTAAATCTTATAAGTGATAATACATTATGTGAATTTGCTAATACATGTTATAACATGTAGAATGTAAAATTCTTAAAAAATATAATTAATAAAATGATTAATAAAGATTATAATAGTTAATAAAATGAAGTTAATAAAGATTATAATAAAAATTAAGATTATAATTTTAAAAAATCTGTAATAAACTTTAATAACTTTTTCTCAATTCTTAGCATAATATACAGGGTGCGCAAAAAGTCTTGGAACGGTCTAATATTTCGGAAAGGAAGCATTTTTGAAAAAAATGTTTCAGACAAATGTTGTAGAGTTTTAAAAAGTCTATTTATTAATCTTATCAGTTCGACCTTGGGTAACGTCGCCAAGGTCAGAGCAAAGTTATCTTGAATTTTTTAACGGAATTAGCCTATTTTTGTTATATAAATCGATTCCTCGCAACATTCTGCATAAGAAGTTATAAGGGTAGGATGGTCAAAAAGTGAACAGTTTACAAGATATTCTATATTTTAATTTGACATAATCTTACATAAATTATGAAATATCTCGTAAATATTTATTTTTCAATGATCTTACCTTAATACTTTTATGCAGAAAATAATGAAAGGAATCAATTAGTATGAAGAAAACACATAGTTATTTTTAAGAAAAAGTATGTAATTTGCAACTAGCAGGTAAATATTTTTTTTCTTAAAAAAATTCTCACTATGTGTTTTCCTTACACCAATTGATTCCTCTCATTATTTTGTGCATAAAAGTATTGAGGTAAAATCATCGAAAAATAAATATTTTACGAAATATTTCATAGTTTATGTAAGATTATGTCAAATTAAAGTATAAAATATCTCGTAAATTATTCACTTTTTGACCATTCTACCCTTATAACTTTTTATGCAGAATATTGCGAGAAATCGACTTATATAACAAAAATAGGATAGTTCAGTTTAAAAAATTTAAAATGACTTTACCCTGACTTTGGCGACTCCACCCAAAGTCAAACTGATAAGATTAGTAAATAGATCTTTTTAAACCTTACAACTTTTATCTTAAACATTATTTTGAAAAATGCTTCCTTTCCGAAATATCAGACCGTTCCGGAACTTTTCGCGCACCCTGATATTTACATGTAATAAGGAAATATAATAAATACAGTATAATACATTTAACATATTCCAATAAACATACGTATTTTGTTTCATTCTAAAACATTATGTGTATCACAATTAATACTATAATTAATCTGTAATCAAATTTATTAAACTGTTCAAGATCGCGTAATATCTTTATGGGAAGTCCGAAATTTTAAGAGCGAAACTCTAGAGAAATTAAAATGAATTCATTATAAAATCAGCTCAACATAAAACAGATTTTATATCACTTCAATTCTCGAACGTTCCATTATTTGTTTCTTTGCCTCAAAAGGACGATAAACAGCTAATAATCTAGTTTTTGCTGAACCGAAAACCTCTGTCACAAATAAATATTGACGATCTATCGAACCGTCAATCAACCGCTCAGCGATTAATCGCAAGAATACAAGCATGCGCAAAGGCATGACGTTGGCCTCAATAACCAATCATGCGGCCAAATCCGCTCGGCGCGCATGACAGGTGCGTGCTTAATGCGTAAGATCCCTGCGGCAGCCTATGATACACGATGCCCGCAGGTCACCTCCAATTTATTTAAAATAACTTGAAATTATGGGCGATTGGCAAAAAGAGAGTGAGCACTGTCACAATAATAAAAGGAGCGTTCCCCAACCGCTCGGCGCCTTGTCGCAATTTTCGCAACTTAGCATAGCACTTTCGCAAACCGCTTGTAAAACCGCTTAGAAATCCACTTGTAAAACCGCTTAAAAGATCGCTTTTCGTTAATGTAGTTTCGCAAAACGTGAGTGATCTCGTATTCCAAGTCGCGCTCTTGTGCATCCGAACTTTAAAAAACAATTTAAACTTTTAGTGACTGTGTACATTTATAAATCTTTTTTTGTAAATTCGTGTTGTAAATAGAATAAAGTTTTGTGATACTTAAAATAATCGTGTGTGTATGAACTAACACTAAACTGTGTGTACTCTAGTCCGTGTCGTACTCGTCCTTTTAACAGCGTGATCGCGCACGTTCATTCCGCTCTCGAACATAAACTATTGAAAAGTATGAATAATTGGTATAAGAACAAAACTGTGAATATATGGCAGTTTGCATAACTTTGCCTTATATGTCTACATGACCACATTTTTGAATTAGACATCTCTTCATTATTAATAACAACATGTACATTAAAGTTTTGTGAATGACAAGGTTCCGTATAAAAATTTGACGAATTACACATGATTTCTTTTCCTATTAACCAGCTTTTGTTCTTATATCGTATAAAATTATATATTTGTACACAGTCCCATTGTCTAACAATACATAATCACTTTTTATGTTATTAATATCTAAAAAATAGTATTTTGTTTGCAAAATAGAAAATTGACGACAAAAATCTTTTGACTGAGTCCATTTAATAATGGTCCATTGCAATGATGTTTTTTTAGTTGAATGTTATTAGTATTTTTTAAAACTTCATTGCCATTACAACTATTTGTATCAATTTCAGTTAGTTTTCTTGCAGTTTGTTGCAAAGGTTTGTCACCTTTACGAATCAACTTTTTTATTTTAGATAGATAGTTTTCGAATCTAAATGCGCTGAATTCGTCTAATGGATCAAATTTTTCTATTTCATCGGTTAGATGCAACAAGTTATGTACATTGTCAGAAATGTACTTCTTTCCATATATTTAACGAGGTATAAAGGTTCCACAATATACAATAAATAAGAAAGGAAAAACGGTATTCAGAGCCACGCACAGTATTTAGTGTAAGGTATATGTATTAGCAGAGCGTTCAAATCCAGGAATTGTGTGCAGAATAAAAGAATAAGCAGAAGACGTTATTTGGATAATAATACTTTAATACACTCGGCTGCCAGAAACTTTTATAGAACAAAGGAAAAAAAAAGGAACAGTAAGGTCACACATGTGTAGCATATAGAGAATAAGACGCGCGTGCGCGATCACCTGTGGAAGAAAAACGGTTCCAACCTAAACTAAAAATAAAGTTTCATGTTTCTGTTTCATTACAAATTACCATACTTGTCACCGCCTCTTAATTTCAAATGAAACATCAAATTATATTTCGAACCAAATTCAAATCGCTTCGATGCTTAAGGAAAAGATTTCTTTCGAGTCCCTTTGTCATGATGTCAGCAACTTGCTCGTTTGATGATTCTTAATCTTGATTTTGTCGTTCATAATTGCCTTGCGAATGAAGTTGTATTTAATATTGATGTGCTTCATTCGCTTATGTTCATGCGATTCCTCGACAATTTTGATGCATGACTGATTGTCCTCGAATATTGGTATTGATCCGTCGCAATCGATGCCCAGTTCGATTAACAGCTTTTGGATCCACTTTGCCTCGTAGATTGCTTCGGCCAACGCCACGTATTCGGCCTCAGTTGATGATAGACTGACCGTTGCTTGTTTTCGTGATGCCCAGCTCACAGTGTTACCGAACATCTTGAATATGTAGCCTGACGTTGACTTTCCGTCGTTCTTATTGCCACCCTAATCCGCATCGGCGTAGCCAACCAATACTTCAGTTGACTCTTGCTTATGATATAGCAGTCTCAAATCCGTTGTTCCACGAACATACTTCAAGATGTGCTTCGCATGTACATAACGAGTTTCGTCAAAATAACTCTGAAAACGACTGAAATAACCAGTTGCAGCGCACAGATCAGATTTCGTGGTGATTGTAGCGTATGTTAAACAGCCAATTAGTTCTCGATAAGATTGCTTGGAACAGTTGTTTGCATCGTCTTTTTCCAAATGCAAACCCTTTTCCATCGAAGTCGATTTTGGTTTGCAGTCTCTCATGTCGAATTTTCTTAATACATTCTCCAAGTATTGGGCTTGATTTAAACTAATCGTTCCATTCTCGATATCTTGCTCGATGTACATGCCCAGAAACTTGTCTGCCTTTCCGATGTCTGTCATCTCGAATTTCCTCGAGAGAAGTCGATTCACTGTGCTGATCATATTGATATCCTTGCACAGTAACAACAGATCATCAACATACAGCAGAATGTAACAAGTGACTTCATTTTTCACTCTCACATACAGGCATTGATCTGCTTCACAGCGTCTGAAACCAATTCGAACCATGAACTCGTTGAATCTTTCGTTCCATACCTGCGAGGCTTGCTTGAGACCATAGAGTGCCTTGCTTGCACACTTGTTCCGTTCGCGAAACCATCCGGCTGCTGCATATAAAATTTCTTCCGACATGTTGGCTTATATTTATTTTAAGCGTACCCAGTACGAATGAAATAAGTATTAACTGCTATCTCCATCAAAGGAATGTATTTGCACTTTGTGCTACAATAAAGAGTACAAACGACAGACTGTAACAAAGGACGTGGATTGTAGTTAACGCTATCTAAAAAAATTAAAAATAATACTGTACAGCGCCACGACCATAAACTATCTAAATGTTTCGAGATCGCATACCAATATTTCTCCCCTCGAACTCGAAAATAAAATAAACACAACTATTAGCTATGACTTTCAATCAACTGATAGGTTATTCGCTCAAACCTATGCCATCGTTACAGTATCTATTCTTCTCGCTAGTTACAGGTTTGATAAGCGCATCTGCAATCATTTCCTCACTAGAAATGTATGACAGATCAATGACTTTATTCGCTACATTCTTTTACAAAGTTGTACTTTGTATCTATATGCTTAGACCTAGCATGATAATTATTAGAGCCCATCAGTTTTATTGCACTTTGCTTATCTGAATATAGTTTCACCGGATTATCAGCACTCAGGTTTTCAATGTCCTTTAACAGTCCTTTTAACCACACTAATTCTTGACTAGCCAATGCTATCGCTATATACTCTGTTGTCGAGAGTGATACTGTTTGCTGCTTCTTTGAGCACCGCGTTATTGCCTAGCAAAAATACATAGCCACTTGTAGAACGACGGCTATCTAAGTCCCCGGTCCAATTAGCATCGCAATAACCCACTAGTTTTTCGATGTCATAATCACCGAACTTTAACTAATAATTTTTCGTTCCTTTCAAATACCGTAATACGCGTTTCATTGCGTTCCAATGTGATTTCTCCGGATTTTTAGCTAACAAACTTAATGTAGTAATCGCGCAATCTAAATCTAATCGAGTCGCCAAGTAGGCGTACATCAGACTACCTAGTTCTTCTTTATAAGGGATGCTCTTCATTGCACTTGCTTCCAATTCGTCCTTTGGCCCCATGTCCTTCGTTAACTTCTGATTTGCATCTAATGGAGTCTTCACCGGATTACACTCTTCCATGTTGAATTTCCTTAGAATATTCTCCACATAGTTTGATCAAGGATAATTTCTTTATTGCTTCTATCTCGCTGCACGTTGATTTCTAAAATTCCCAATACGAGACCCAAGTTTCTCATCTTGAACTTCTTTTCAAGTTTTTTTATAACTGACTGTTTTAGATTTTTATTATTTGAAAACAATAGTAGATCATCCACATATGTGGTTATATACATAGTACTTCCATTTTCTTTTTGTATGTATAGACTGCGATCCACTTCTGAACGTTTAAACTTTAACTCTTGTAGAGTTTGATCCAGTTTCTTATTCCAAGTGTAGGGTCCCTGCTTCAAGCCATATATGGCCTTTTTGAGCTTGCAGACCATCCTTTCTTTGTAAATCCTTCAGGCTGCTCCATGTATACCTCTTCCTCAAGGTCACCGTTGAGAAAAGCTGTTACCATATCCAGATGATCAATGTTGTAGTCTTGTTTGGCAGCTATGGCAAACAAACTTCGTAGCGTACTGAATCTGACCACCAGACAAAACGTCTTATGATAATCCACTTCCGGTATCTGCTCATAACCTTTTACCACTAGTCTTGCCTTGAACCTTTGAGATCCATCTTGAGGATTCTTAAAAACTTTATCTTAAAAACCCATCGTGTTTTAAGAATCTCCTTTCCCTTTGATGGTGAGTGTTCTATTTATCAGCAGTACACAGAAAGTATTTCTTGGTATATCTTGAAATCTTTATTCAAATGACTACGATACATACGATGTCTCAACAATAGCTAGCAAGACTCTCCTCGTTCATCAACGACTTCTCGTCACCAATGGCGGGAACTACCTTATCCATTTACAGCATATTCCCCCTTTTTAGACTCTATTTAATTATTTAACAAGTTAAACATTTCTTCTTTTTGACACGGAAATCCTCAGATTGATAAAACATAGTTTGCTTCCGTGTCCGTTTAGCGGTAGCCTGTTCTAGAGATTCTTCTGCCAAATTGCTGTCCTCTGAAGATGAACTGCGTTCGCTATTGCACGTCTCATAATGTTCTGTTCTTCCTCGTCTCCCCTCTTCTTCCTTTCAGATGTACGTTTTGTGTCCTCTGTTGTAGTGGTTGCAGAAGTCGGGAATCTCATTAGGTGAGACCGTGTGCGGCGGTAATCTCCTTTTGGGCATGAAATTAGGAATGAACGTGGTTCTTCTAACTTCCTTTTCACAACACCCAAAACTCGTAGATCTTTAATCCACACCTCATCTCCAACAGTAAGAAATATACTTTTTGTAGCGTAATGTTTGGAGTCGACGTTTTTCTTGCCGTTGAATTCGATTGTATTCACGTTCCATTATGATGGTACGGTCAACTAATTTTGGTAAGAGTACATCAGAATACACTGGAAGTAAGGTTTTAATTCGACGTCTCATCAATAGTTCGCTTGGAGAAAATCCATTTTCCAACGGTGTAGTTCGATATTCCATCAAAAATATGTTTGCATTATGAGTTTTAGCTAATCCCTTTTTTACACACTTCACCATAGACTCAATAAACCCATTTGACTGCGGGTAATGTGGTGAACATGTTTAAAATTCATCTTCTCTCTGAATTCGATGAATTCCTGTGTTTTTAAAAGATCAAATTGTGGGCCATTATCACTTCGTAATATATCGGGAATTCCATGTCTAGCGAAAGTTTCTTGTAAACATTTGATAATTACATGACAAGTCATAGACTGTAATTTGTAAAGTTCTGGGTAGTGAGAATAGTAATCCGCAATAAGAAGATACCAGTGGTTTTCAAATTTGAATAGATCCATTGCAATGACCTCTCATGGACGATCCGGAAACTTCGCTGACAAAGGTGGTTCTAGTCGTGTAGATCGATGTTCTGTACAAATACGGCATTGTTCGACCATATGTCGAAGATCGCTAGTAATGCCAGGCCACCATACACTATGTTTTGCTCGTTCATAACATTTTGTAAATCCTTGATGACCTCAATACAACACTTGTAATGCCTCCTTCTGTAAAGCTTTAGGTATAACGATACGTACTCCTTTCATGATTAATCCTTCGTTAATCGCCAATGTATCTTGGAACTGCCAGTATGGTTTCAAAGTGTTATCTAAATAATCTCTAAAAACCTACCTTTCTAAAAAAAAGGTAAAAAAAGGCGCCAAGTACACGCGCCATAGTTTTTGTGAAAAACTTTCATATGTATTTTTCAATTTGCACAAGTAGTGTTATTTTAAACCATAAAAAATATTTTACGAATTATTTTAATATTGTGTAAAACATCCTACAAAAATAATGGTATAAAAAAATTGCGCCAACTAAAAATAAAAGCTTATAAAAATATTTTAACCAAAAAAAATTGTACAAAATATGTAGTTGTTTTAATTTCCTATTTAATATATTGTTGATTTTGTATAGCTAAAATAGTATATATTTTATAATTAACTAAGTGCACAATTATAATTTACCAATAACCATATATATTCTAAAAAGTTTAATAAAAAAAAGATTATATAAGACGAATTAAAAGTTCATACAAAAATTAAAAATTAAAAATTTTTACAAATTACAAATTAAAAACTTATGCTAAAATTAAAAATTTATACAAAATCAAAAAATAAAAAAAATTTAGTTAAAAAAACTTGGCACTGCTAAACTGACCAATATACTAATGATATTAACGTACTTCGTATATATACGTTGAGTTAATACACAGTTATTAATGTAATGTTTATTAAAATTTTGAAAAAAGCAGCGCCGTTTTTTTAATTAAATTTTTTTTTTATTTTTTGATTTTGTATAAATTTTTAATTTTAGCATAAGTTTTTAATTTTTAATTTTTGTGTGAACTTTCAATTCGTGTTATATAATCTTTTTTTATTAAATTTTTTTAGAATATATATGGTTATTGGTGAATTATAATTGTGCACTTAGTTAATTATAAAATATATACTATTTTAGCTATACAAAATCAACGCCCTACTACTTTAATTATATTGCAATGTATTAAATAGGAAATTAAAACAACTACATATTTTGTACAACTTTTTTTGGTTAAAATATTTTTATATGCTTTTATTTTTAATTGGCGCAATTTTTTTATATCATTATTTTTGTAAGATGTTTTACACAATATTAAAATAATTCGTAAAATATTTTTATGGTTTAAAATAACACTACTTGTGCAAATTAAAAAATACATATGAAAGTTTTTCACAAAAACTATGGCGCGTGTACTAGGCGCCTTTTTTTACCTTTTTTTAGAAAGGTAAGTTTTTAGGGATTATATCATTCATTTTGTAATATTTAGTAATCACAATGTGTGTGTGTGTGTGTGTGTGTGTGTGTGTGTGTGTGTGTGTGAGCCGTTTATCATTTTTAATATTGCCGGAATGTATGAATTCCCACTTTATATTAATTGTTTTTAATTTGTTTATTTATTATGATATAGGAAGACTTTCTTTTATCAATGACAAAGAAACAGATTTAAAATCTATATATAATTATATAGTCTTAAACTTGGATGAAAGATGGAGAGAAACTCTCGATGCATGGAACGTGTAACAAGATTCATGGGGAAGCTTTATCCAACGATTGAAGAGTATATCGCAGCTAAAGAGCAAATTCATATAATTAAAACAAAGGTATTAGAGATATTATAGATTCTCTCATTTATAAAATATATATATATATATATATATATATAAAACATCTCATTTTAAAAGTAGTTTACGCATAAGACAACAAAACATTACGTTTTATGTAAAAATATTCTATACGTTTATGATAAAGTACATACACAATTCTTTTCGATTTAATGTTTTGACTATGCACTAGTATTTTTATTAACCTGATGCAAACTATCCCAAAAAGGACTCCCAGCACCCACCGGGTTAATAAAAATACAAGTGCAAACATTAGATGTACAAGTGAAAACATTAAATCAAAAGGAATTGTGTGTGTACTTTATCATAAACATATAGAATATTTTTAAATAAAATGTGATTTTGCGTAGCGTTAACTACTTTTAAAATAAGATGTTTATTTATTTTATAAATGAGAGATATGATTGTGTAAAAATATTCTATATGTTTATAATAAGATGTGTGTGTATGTGTGTGTACTGTAACAATGTCTTTCATTTTAAACTTTTAACTTTTAACCCAAAAAGGACTACAAGCCCCCAACGGGTTAATAAAAATACAAGTGCATAGTTAAAAGTTTAAATCTTAAGAAATTATTATAGTATACACACACACATCTTATTATAAACATATAGAATATATTTATATCTTTCTCTCATTTATAACAAAAATATATTATAGATTCTCTTATTTTCAAGAGACACGGTAGTGTCTCACGCCAAGTACCGCGCAGCAAGAGCGAGGCACCCCGGGTATCTATACGCGAGTCGAATAGTCGAATAGTTGAGAGTTCTTGAGATTATCAGACCTCAATAACCGCTGAACGGATCGAGTTCTTACTAGGCTTAATCGATAGCTTGAGTTTGAATTACATAAAGAAAGTGTCTTTATTTTTGCTCTACGTACTCTATAAACGCATATATTACGACGCAAATTCTGAATTATAACATTTTTATATATTATATTTTTTGCCGTCATCGTCGTCGACGTTCTTAATGCGCATGTGCGAGAAAATGTACGTTTCGAGCATTCGATGTAAGATTGCGTTAGTGGCGCTCCATGACATTTATGCCAGCTTTTGACACGTAGTGTAAGTTTGATTTGATGAAAGAGTGCAGTGATAAGGTTATTAAGGCTGCGTTCCGATATTACCGACCGTCGTCGGTAACTATATATACATCAAAGTATAATACGTATCAAAGTATAATACGTATGTATATTTGCAAATGGATTTGGTAACATTAATAATAATTTGATGTCATTAATTAGCACGCATGCATTCACACACACACACATACACACACACACACACGCTAACGCACGCATGTACATACTCTTAGATCTATTTATTACACACATACACACACATGTACGCATATGCCATACACACACGCACATACACGACGCATGTACGTACTCTCAACCCTTACGCACACACACACATACAACATATACGCATATGCACATACACACACACGCATATATTCCTATCACAGATTCTCTCTCTCCCCCCTCTCCCCCTCCCTCCCTTTTTTTGCGAGGAAAGGAGGAAATGCACTTACGCACGCCGGTTAGCCCGTACTAACCGGCAGTGTGGGACTCGCCTCATTGTTGCGGAAGAAAGCAACGGGCTCTACCCACTAAAACCTCCACCCTGTACGCGACCTGACCTTTGGCCGCGGAAAACCCAATAGAAACCGAAGAACCGCGTAAGCATACCATTCCGGATTCCCCCCAACGGCTGGCGAATTACCGCCCGACCTCCGGGATTCCAACCTGACCCTCAGATACCAGACCCACCCCCCTTAGAAAGTAATCCCCGCCTGTGAGTTGTTCGTATGTATGTGTGCGTATTCACGAGTGTTGTATGTGTGTGTCCCCGTATATATGTATGTGTGTGCAGTGTCCCGTCCCCGTTAAGTGTACCCATCCCCCCCTAATTAATTTATATGTATTGTTTGAGAGTCACCGCTGAGGATGACAGCGGAAAGACCGATGCTAAGAAACGACACAGGCGTAAGTAAAACCACAGTGATCCTTGGTAGGAGCACGGGCAGGATTACTACGAAAGCGATGACAGCCCATAACGCGTGAAGCGAGAGAGAGACGGACAAGGAAACCGGTCTCCCAGGCCCCACGCGACTACGACGACTCGATAGGATGTATGTGTTAAAAGTGTGTGTATGAGAGTGTGAAAGTAGGCGTGTATATGTGTATGTGTATGTGTGTGTGTAAACCTCCTATGGGTCCAACTTCTAGACGAATTCCTCTTGAGACTCTTGAGAGCTAGGCGTACGCATGCGCTCTCTCCTTCTCTCCTCCTCCTCCTTACCGATGATGACTTCTCTGGCAAATCGCAGGAAAGTCAGCCATCGCTCCTCGGATTCGAGAATCGCACCCACCAGGTAAACAAGGGTGAGGGTCTGCTCTTCGTTGGTCTTCAGCGATCTTCTCAACTGAGTCCTACTCTCCATCCACGCCGGGCATGTTTGTATCGTGTGCTCCAACGTGTCTGACTCGGCACCGCAGTGCAGACAGGATTCGCTGTCCCGCTTCCCGATTCGGTGTAGAAAATGGCCGAAGCTGCCGTGACCGGTCAGCATTTGGGACAGGTGGTAACCCATACCACCGTGTCTCCTCGCAAGCCACTCCGCTAGATGAGGCCCGATGGCCTCCAGTTTACGCAAGCCCCATTTGGGTTTGGGGCTGCGTAATACCCTGCAAATACGCCTCCCACTGTCGGAACAGAATTAGGTACTCGGCAGACCTTATTTTGGCAGCCGACTCCCTCGTCCATTCTCCTCTCGTTTTGAGCTCTGTTGTGCGCTCGTAAACTTTCTTCCTGCATGAGGCTGTCATGTAAAAAGGAGGAATCTCAGCCAATAAAGAGGCCGCGTCGCACGAGACTGTGCGATAGGCGGATATGACTCTTATGGCGAGCGTCTCTGCACTCGACGCAGCGATTGTTGAGCCTTCTTGGAAGAACCGAAGGCGTCGCTCCATACGGGGGCTCCGTAGAATAATACGGATAGGACAACCTTGGAGAAGAGTTGCCTCTTGTCCTCCCCGGGACCCCTCAAATTAAGCATGAGCCTACCCAAAGCCCTCGTAACCGTTGCCACTTTAGTTTCCACATACTCAAAATGGTCAGAGAATGACCAAGTGCTATCGATATATATCTCTAGGTATTTCATCGACCTACCAACCTTGATTCTCGTATTGCCGACGAGGATATTTGGTAGATAACTCGGCTTGATGCGGCTGTGGAATATGATCGCCTCCGTCTTCTTCTCGGCGACCTTCAATCCGAGGCGCTTGATCTACCTCAACACCCTAGAGACTTGAATGCCGACTCGAAGGGCAGCCGTAGCGACATCTTCGGCCGTGGCGATGACCAGGGTGTCATCCGCATAGCAGATTGTGTGGCACTCTGGCTCCATATCGATTCTGAGTGTGGAATCGTACGCTACGTTCCACAGAAGCGGGCCCAAGACGGACCCCTGCGGGACGCCAGCCTCCATCTTCCTTCGAACAATAGTCCCGTCCCTTATTCTATTCCACTGACCTGTCGGATAAATACGAGTCCACGATTCTGCGGAGATACTCGGGCACTCTTTTGTCGACAAAAGGGCCTTCCTGATCGACCACCAGGGCAACGAGTTGAAGGCATTCTCTGTCGATACCAACGACAATGGCAACTCCCCCCTTACCGGTGATGTTTGAGGTGATAGCCTTGACCCTCATTATTGCGTCGCATGTAGATGTTTGTTTCCTGAACCCGTATTGATGTTCGGAGAGAATAACGGATTTTCATCCAGCCACTCGTTCAGACATTCAGCTATGACTCTCTCGAAGGTCTTTCCCGTTTCGTCAAGAAGACAGATCGGTTGGACCTTCGGGAGGCCAGACTCCGCATCCTTGCTCTCTTTAGGTATGAGCACCAAGTTAGCCTTCTTCCAAATCTCCGGGAAGATTCCCTCCATCAAACAAGTGTTCAAACAAGCAGTGACGCGGTCAATCACAACGTCTGGAACCTTCTTCCAAAGGGTGGCTTTGAAGCCGTCCGGACCAGGCGCCGTATTACTGACGATTCGAGTTTTAATAAATTGGCTAACCTCACTTTTTAAGATAGCCCACTCCTCGTTCCACTGCCAGCCATGCCAATCAGCGAGCACATCCTTATCGTATCCTTTGGGAGAGTCCATCTAATAACTGATCCAGGATTTCCGGTCCCACCATCTCGCTGAAGCTCGGCGATGAACGCCTTAGGCGGTTCATTACGATGCGATACGGGAGGCCCCAGGTATCCTCGTCGATGGTACGGATGAGGTCCTTCCAGGCAAGGACCTTCGCCTTCCGAATTGCTCTCCTAAGTTCCTTCTTCTTGAGCCTGTAGTTCTTTTCCAAGTCACCCAAGGTGGCCTGGTTCCTATCATGTCTCCCTCCGTTACGCCAGAGTCTTCGAGCCCTGGTGGATTCCGCCCTCAATCCAACGATAGTATCGCTCCACTAGTAGGTGGCTTTCTTGGGCCGCTTGCGTCCAAATCTAGGGGCTGATGCGTCGCACGCCTCCTCCATCACACCGTCGATCCAGCGAGCATAGTCCCTCGACGATAGGTTTCCTTCCTCGTTAGGGTCACTGTACGAGGACCAATAAAGGGACAGGCCGAAAGTAAGTCTATAAAGCTTGGACAAATTCCAGCGTCGCGACGAGCCACCGTCATTGCGGTGTCTAAATTGGCCTCCGATCGAGAAAGTGAGGCACACGTGGTCAGACAAAGTTTCCAGGTCATCCCTAACGCGCCACTCTCCAATCAGTCCAGTCACCCCAGGGGTCGCCCAGGTCAGGTCCACGATGGAAGTGCCCTGGGGTCTCACACAAGTTGGAGAGTCACTGACATTGATCAAGCGAAGATCACTCGCCGCAGCCCACTCCTCCACATACCCACCTCGAGTGTCCGTGGATGGGGATCCCCAGAGGATCGATTTGGCGTTGAAGTCTCCACATAGGATTATTTCGCCACTCAAGACACAAACGGCATCGGATAACTCTTCTAGGAAGTCCTGAAACCTCTCCAGTGAAACGTTAGGCGAGATGTAGCACGAAACAATATGGACATTGCCGCACTTGACAGCGATATAATGCCGTCCTTTCTTTGCAAACGTGCACGACCGTTTGAGAATCTCAGGATCCCACCGAACTGCAGCCCGTTCGTCACCACTGCCGAACCAGTATATAGATTTTGGAACTTTCACCGGTTCCGCGATCGCACACAAGCCGGCCCGCGCCTCAATCATATTTTGACCCAGTATGTCCTGGGCAGCCCAACTATGATTGACATTGTACTGTAATATCCTAAACGTCATTGTCCATCTCAGTTTCATTGTTCGTCCTCCGACCCGGTACGATCGACTCCGAGACGTTAAATCTGGGTCTGCCTCTCCTCGGCTTTTCCTTACTCGCTTCGCACAAGTTTGACCCAAGCCTGTGATCATCCCTCCTTCCTTCTGCCGCACAAATAACACAGTGGGGAGGTGATCGACAGTTCCTGAGGGAGTGCCCCTCCCTTCCACAGTTGAAACATGAGTTGCTTCTGTCTATGTTTGCCGTGCACGAAAACCTAACGTGTCCAAAGGCCCAACATTTAAAGCATTGGACCGGTCTGGCCTTGAGTAGCTCAACCTTGGCAAAGGTCCATCCGATACCAATCTTTTTCAAGGCAGCGATCGATACAGCAGCCGTAAGTGGGCATCTCACCCATACTGTGTAAAATCCGTTCCTCATCATCTGCACAGCCCCAACTTTTATCTCATCCACGTTGCACTTACCCTTTGAAGCCACAAGGTGGGCGATTTCCTCCGCCTGGATAGTATCGTCTAGACCAACGAGACGAAGCTCTCCGCTGGTAGTTGGACAAGCAATGGTTGCTTGTCCTTCGGGTAGTAGAGATTTTAGCTTCTCTTACAACTGCCTGGCTTTGTTAGCTCCATCAGCGTCCAGAATCTCGATCAGGTACCCACCGTTGGCAGCTCGCCTGAGTCTGGTCTGTTCAATATTTAGATCCTTAAGGGATATCTCCTGCCTTGCTTTCATCAGGGCGTCTTTGTAGGAGAAGTCCTTAGTACGGCCGGTAATCGATACCGCAGCAGTCTTCGGAAGCCTCCTGGCTGGCCCACTGTCTCTCGTCTTAGCATTCCCAAAGCCTTTCTTCGGCTTAGCAGGAGCGAAGTCTGTCTTCTCTTCTCCCCCAACAGGATCCTCAACCTTCGTATTATTCTTCCTGTTTCTACCGGGCGTCGAGTTTGTGAGTGATTCGTCCACACCCTTCTTACCCACCTTGGAACGTTTTTTACCTTTGCCTTTCCTTTTTCCTTTTATTGTCTCCGAGTCGCTTCTATCCAATTCCGATGAGCTTCGTGGAGGAGCCAGTTGGATATTAGCGATTACCCGAGGCTTAGGCCTGGGTGAACGTTGCGGAAGAACTTCCCAATCCATTTTAGGCGTTGAGTCCATCTCCTCGGTCGGACCCTTACGCCTCCTAACCTCCTTTAATTTCTTAACTATATTCGACATATGTTCACTAACCTCCCTTTTGTTTTCAGGAACCGGTGTAACCACAGCAGCAGTTGCTACTCCACCCGAAAGTCCCATCATCGTCGTCGTCACATCCCTTGACGGACCAGCAACTGGGGAATCGTTGTCGTCAAAGGTGAGTCTGCCCGCAATTTTAGATCCAGTGATCTCAAACTCTCCATCTTTTTGGGATACCCTATCTCTGATGGGTCCATCCTTCTTTAGACGTTGAAGGTCCATTTTCAGTATTCTCATTTGCTTCCATAGGTCAGCATTCTCTTCCTTGATTTCATCGATCTTCCTAATCTCAAGTTTCATAGCGCCCATTTCCTTACGGAGGTCTTTATTCTCATTTCTGAATACATAATTTTCCGTTTTTCGCTTGGCGATCTCTCTCTTGGCTCTTTCCAGTTCGGAGGTAACTTCTCGAACCTTGGCCTCCAGATGCGAAGGATCATTGGAGACCAGCGCCTTAACCTAACCTAACCATGAGGGCGTTGATAACCTCCTTAACCTTCCCAAACTTGGTCTTCAATTGGCCGCTTAGAATGCCCTGAACTCGGCCACATTTACCGCGTATAGCATTGGCCATATTCAGGCATTTGAGGCCAACGGTCCCAACATCAGTCGTATCCATGTCTAGCAATTGAGGATATGGGATATCATAGGATATGAGGTCCAAATCCTCTCTAAGATCGATTCCAGGCGTTTTCCTCTTTTTAGACCTGGTATGTCCTTTTCCACCTTTACCTCCCGATGGACCATCGGTATCGATGTCCGCGAGGTCCGTGTCATTTAAGTTGACCGGAGTCACAGAGTCCCTGGTGAGGTCGATGGTTCCCTCCGCATTCTCCTCGAGGGGATCCCCTAATCTGTTCCTCCTGGATCTTCTCAACACATGAGGGACAATAATATCATCCTCTTCGGAGCCACTCATATTAGGGGAAGAAACTGCTTTCCTCTTCTTAGTAGGTTCCTCCTCTCGCACAATCTCCATGCCCTCGCAACCCGCGTAAGTCCCTTTGGTGTCGAGTGCATCTAAGGCACTCTCGTAACCAGTGGTAACGTTATGGATTATCTCATCAACCAGCAGACGTTCCGAATCCAGATTTTCTTTCAATGGAGCGAGGTCATCACTATGTTCCTCGGCGGTAGTCTTTTTCTCTGAGGTGCCCGCCGTTGACACCCCAGTCAGCCCTTCGCACGATAACGACGCGGGGACATCAGGGACGGTAATGCCCACCACGCCGGCAGTTGGGTCTCCGAGTTTACCCTGCTGCGGTAAGTTTTCCTTTAATGACGTCTTCCATGTTTTTTGATAATTTGTAAAGCGCCTTTGGATGTAATGGCAGAAGCTGGAGACAGAAAAACAGAAGTGCTTTCCGATTCTCCAGCGTCGTCCTCGCCTTTTCGCCTAGACCAGGTAGAGGGGGAGCGAGAGATCTCAGTCCGATCGGGCTGAGTCTCCAACCCCGTACTCTCTTCCACCTCAACTTCCCTCATTTCCTCTTGTACACTCGATGGACTTAGGGTTCGAGTCCCACATCGAGACTCATCCGACAGATTCCTTAAGGGCTCCAGTCCCTCAGTCTGAATCGGAGGCCAAGCTCCGCGTCCCGTGGCAAGAGCACCCATGGAGGAGGAAGAGGAACATCCTTTCCCCCTCCCAGAACGTGCCCAGCCGACAGTCCAAAATCCGTGCAGTAGGGGCATCTGGATTCCGCCATGCATTGAGTAACACGATGATCAGTGTTTCCGCATCGGAAACAACGGTTGCCTCTATCTACCTTAGACGCACACCGCTGTCGAACATGGCCTTGTTCCAAACAGCGATAACACACCATCGGACGGGGCCGAAGCGGCTCGACTGTCCATCCAACGCGAATACTACCCAAACCAACCATCTTCTTGGCAGCAAGGGCAGGACACTTGACCCACACCGAGCCCAGCCCAGTAAGGATATACTGGATCTGGTCAATTCTAACATCCTCCCTCCTGCATCCACCAGCCTTGGCGATCACCTCCGCCAAATCCTCAGGAGCGACCGAAACGTCGATCCCCCTAACGCGCAGCTCCGCACACCTGGAGGGCCGACCAATGAGAACGCCCTTCCCACCAAGGACAGCGTCCATTTTACTGGCAAGATCGTCAGCCTGTGCAGCGTGATCCTTGCCGGGGATCTGAATGAGGATCCCCCTAGTGGCCGCTCGTCTCAGGCGGGAATTAGTAATACCTAGATTACTGAGGTCGATTTTCGACCTTGCCTCAGCCATAGCATCCTTGTAGCTTAACCCAGCTCCCGGTCGAATCGTCACAGAGACAGCCGTTGTAGTCGGGGGACGCGGCCGAAGGCTGCGTCGATTCTTTGCTCCTACCCGAGTAGTTACCCGTTGTCCAGTCTTACTGGCGTCACCAATCCCCGTCCTAAAGCCCCCTCCAGGGATTGAAGGAGACGGTTCGACAGAAGGAACAAGTTCCCTCTTAGTTCGCCGCCTACCTTTCCTGCCAACGACTTTTGACCACTGACCACTCTCAGGAGTGGTAACAGCAGCTTCCGATCGCGAAAGAGGCTTAACGGCCCCAGCGCCGAGCTGAGCCTGTGAGTTGGAAGGGATTTTGATCACCGCTCTCCTCCCAGCGTCGATCCTCTTTTTCCTCTTTTTTGCCGTGGAAGGTTTCATATCATCATCTTGTCCCTCAGCAACGGACGAAACCGATCCCTTACCGGGATCCTCCAGGTCCCTCCTAATACGATAGATATCTTCCCGCATGGAATTCCTTTGGGCAAAGAGGGTCTCGATGTGGTCCAAAAGACTTTGTTCCAAAGTCGTAAGATCACGGGCCCCAGGAGATACAGCACCAAACCCAGAATTCCGCAAGCTCTTGTCAGGGGTAGGGATAGGGCGGGCAGTTATTGCCCTGTCATCCCATATCGGGGAACAGCCCCTGTCAATCATAACCTTCTTCTGAGTAACCTCCGGAGAAGAGGGGAGCGGGACATTGATGGGATCCGGAGAGCCCAACATCTCGATCTCCATCTGCGTACTTGCTTCCTTCATAATTGTCACGTCGCCATGTCTCGGCTTCTTATGCGGAGGGCTGTGCCCGGATAGGGAGGTAGACGCCCGCAGCTCGCGCACAAGTCGACCGCTCATGCCGGAAGATTTACCAGAAAGTTTCTCAAGGAAAACCAACAAAGGACCAGCCTGCTTACTGATCTCCAAGAAAGAAAGATCAGTCATATCGCACCTTAACTCTCCGACACTAAGGAGATCCTGCTTTGCTTTAGTTCTTTTAGGAAGCGTTGAGGGATCGAGAATATGTTCGATTTCCTCAAGTTCCACCTCTTTCCTTAAGTGCTACGTATTCTGCCTTAACCTTAATGATATTGCGCCACTCACCTGTAGTTGGAGGCCTACCTCTTGGACGCCTGTCACCTCTTGCTGCATGATCCAAGACCTTTTTCCTGGTCGAAGGTCCAGGGACATCCTCATCATCCGAGATTTCAATTGAGCTGGATTGGGCCCTCTTGGATGTCGGCGGTGATCCAAATGGTCCAGAAGTCTTCTTCCCATGGGTCCTGGTCTTCTTAGGAGGAAGTGGGGACCGAAACTCTCCACTCGCATCCACCCTCGTGAGACAAATCACCGGACTCCGATTAGGTTCTGTCAAATCGGCGCTTCCACATACAGCTGCAGTCCGCTCCAGTTTGCCGCTGGTTGAGGCGATAGCCATTTCCGCTGCCGGGCTCGCCACAATTCCGACAGTTGGCCCATCGTTCGATGACGACGAGGGGGGAACTAGGACAGTATCCCCTCACGCCAAGCCCTGGGTGGTCCGTCACCCTGGGCCGGTAATTCCGTCTTTTCTTCAAAATCCATGACTCATTTCTTGAAGTTTGCTTTTCTGTCGGGGGTTGCGTCCCTTAGGCCAGTTGCCTTCCACGGCTAACGAGTCCGACCTACCCGGGAATTGGAGTGCTTATTTAAAGGCGACACTCATCCGCCTTGTCACGGTGTCCCTAACATTGGAGCTTTTTATAGAGCTTCCCTTTCCAGGGGGAGAGCCCACTCCGCTGTCGGGTTAACACCGCCTCTGGATTGTCCGCGACCGCTTATTCCCCTCGAAGGGGTTATTCACGGCTAACCTCCATATCTGGAGGCCGTTCCCCTATTCGCAACCCGGGGACGCGCTCCGGGGTAGCAGCCAGAACTGCATTTTTACTATTCCCAGTAATGGGAACGATCCCCGCCTTGAGTGAACAAGGTGATGGGGACGAGTCCCGCTAAGCGTGAACAAGTCACACTTAGGGGACTTAGTAAAAAGCCGAGCCCTCCCTCCCTCCACCTCCCTCCCTACCCCCCTCTCTCTCACTCACTCACTCACTCTAATAATAATACACTATATGAGTTAAATTTTTTTATTTATTTTTCTGTTTTTTATTTTCTCTATATACTCTCTGTCCACCATGTTAGTTACAAGCAAAAGTATATTGTTTCGAAATGCATAGGATTGATTAAAACACGTAATGACGCATTGATTAAAACATATATGACGCGTCACGAATGTCTAACGCATCGGTAGTACAATTAGATCTTAATCTTTGGATGCAAGACCTGACAAAGATTTGCAAAAATAATTTCAGTATAAATTAAAATTCAATACTGACAGAAGCTAGCTTGCAAGTTTCGCTAAAAATTACTTAAAAGAAAAAAGATTAAATTGAAGAAATAAGAAGTATATATCATAAAAAGTATGTATATAAAATAATATCAGATCTACGTGTAACATTAAATTTGATCTATTATCGTATATAATCTTTATCTGTTTACAGATCAATTTTCGTGAAATTTACTCTTCCCTTGACACTCGTATCAAGTATGCAATACGATTCATTAAAATCCAACGACTATTGACGCCTTTCTCTCTTCTTTCGTCACTGTATAAAATAATACGAAATAAAATAGAAAAAAAAGAGATGCAAAGGCTCGCGTATGTAATACCAGTCTCGGAACCGAAATTTATCTTGCGAAATTATACACGTGTGTATGGTAAAATCTGTGTCGATTGTTAAATCATACAGAGATTATTGCCATAGTAGACAGATATTTGCACGACATGTGGAGTGTCGATCCGACTTATCGCTGTCCATGAAGGATTCTCTCTTAGTAATGTTCTTGGCAGGGCCTCCGAGAGCTGACGAAATAGCCTTGATGACGAATCGTATTAAAAAATTTGAGAACACTCGCACCCACGGTCGGAAGCCAACAATATGAAACATATTTCTGTAAATTAAAAGTTATAATTAAATAACGTTATTAAAATTTTTTTAAAAATTATTTTACTACATGTTTATCATATACTTACTACATATTTATAACTATTGTGTTCTCTTTATGTCCTCCTCTACGTCCTCCTCCTCTGCGACCACCGCGTCCGCGATGTGAACGCCGCCCCCGTCCTCCTCTTGCCCAACGGGCAGTTTTCAGTTTCACTGTAACAAAAAGAAATAACACATTATTATATTTATATTATTATTGCATTTAATATGATTCACTATTTATTTTTACACTTACATTGCAGATTATTTTTTTCAAGGGGTGGCTGCTCTTGTTGCGGCTGCTCCTGCGGCTGCTGTTGCAACGGCTGCTGCTGCGGCTGCTATTGCAGCGGCAGCTGCTTATTCGCAGCTAAAGCCGCATTTAACTGTTGCTGAATATTCAGCAATTCAGCTTTGAAGAGATCATTCTCCGTTTCCAGGCTGATTTGGTCATCATCCTAAAAAAAATTTTAATTTTCTTCTCTCTCTTCCCTCTGCCCCTCCCCCTCCCCCTGTCCCTCTCTCACCCCCTGTCACTCTCTCCCTTCCCCCCCTCTCAATCAATCAGTCAGTCAATCTCTCTCCCCCCTCTCAATCTCTCTCCCCCTCTCAATATCTCTCTCTCAATTTCTCTCTCTCCTCCTCTCTCAATCTCTCTCCCCCTCCCTCTCCCTCCCCCCTCTCTCTGCCTGTCTCTCTCTCTCTCTCTGCCTCTCTCTCTCTCTCTCTCTCTCTGTCTGTCTCTCTATTTCTCTATCTCTCTCTTTATCTCTCTCCTCTCTCTCTCTCTCTCTCTCTCTCTCTCTCTCTATTTCTCTATCTCTATCTGTATTTCTATTTACTCACCTCTTGCGTTTTCGCATTTTTCGCTTCTTTTGGCATAATTATTAGCACTTGGAATCTCGGCGTAATCGTAATGCTCTCGGAGTCTCGGCGTAATAATGCAACAGAGCGTGATAATGCAAACTGGATCACTGAGCGGGGTAACCATGGTAACGACATCCAAATTAAAGGCCTATTTAGATGAATTGTACAAATGTAGGCCTTTAAGCCGGTCATACACACTTTCCGTAATCGTAATCGTAACCGTAACGTAAGGATTCGCGTTGTTTGATTCGGCTGTTCGTAAATGTGTGTGGCCGGCTTTAGTTTAGATGCGATTACCATGGTGACATATTTTGGCGCCACTGAATTATTGTGGCTCGTACGTCTCGTGTGATAATGGCCTAGTTTACACCGAGCACTTAATACGCGTATCAAATAGTAAATAACTAGTACATTGGTTTATTAATTGGTTGATCAGCTCAAATACACTACTTGATACGCGTATCAAGTGCTCGGTGTAAACTAGGCCATAGTGTTTATTTATTTACGATTATTTAGATTTGATAGTGTTCATTTAAAGTGTTTATTTAGATTAAAAAAAGACAAGAGAGAAGAAAGAGTGGAAAGGAAAACAACAAATAAGAAGAAAAAGTATATAAGAAGATAAGAACCTTTAATATTAATTAAAGGTAAACGGGGAAAAAAAGCAGAGGATAAGAAAAAAATAATTATTAAATTCTTCAGGTATGTTTATATTATTAGAAGTTGCGTTATTTATTTTATTATATATGATATTTTATTATAATATATTTGTCATATATAACATTTGTCATATATAAAATATAACTATTAAATTGATGATTTAAAATCAATATATATTACATTTCTTTTTTTATATACAATTCTTATATTATATAAATCAGGTTCTTTCAGAGAACATATCAGGTTCTTTCAGAGAACATATTAGTTTGCGAAAAAGTAGAAAAGAATGATTTACATATATAAATATGTATATATATATTGTAATTTATGATTATGTTTGATAATCGCAGGAAAGGAACAGAAGAAGTAAAAGGATAAAAAATATTCTAATAAGAAGTAAGAAGTAAACAGGAAAAAAAGCAGAGGATAACAAGAAAATAAGAAAATTATTAAATTGTTCAGGTATGTTTATGACATTTTTACTGTTCAGAAGTTGCGTTATTTATTTTATTATAATATATAATTATATGACAAATATAATTGAAGTGAAGAAAGTAGAAAAAAATGATTTTTATATATAAATACATATATATATATATATATATATTGTAATTTATGATTATGTTTGGTAATCGCATAGACTTATAGATATGGACTGGCAATATACACATAGCAGACCTTGTCCGGAGGAGGTTAGAGAGAGAAACATACATTTTAGTACTTCTCTCTCTCTTTTTCCTTTAGTACTTCTGGACACTTTAAGAGAGAGAAATACTGAAAAGTATGATTCTCTCTCTAACCTCCTCCGGACACTGCTCCTAGTAGAGAAACTATAGGCAATTGCCAGTCCATATCTATAAGGTCTATGGTAATCGTAATATAATCATGTTAAAATTTAATATTCCAAGACTACTTAGAAATATCTAAAATATTAGAATAAATTTGTTTTAGACGTTACGTATTAAGTTTATATGACTTCAAGGTATACAATTATCTTCTTACTGAAGATATTTCTACAATATTATGTACAATATATATATGTACAACATATTGTCATTTATTGCTTTTAAACAAATCAATGTGTTATTTGTTAAATTATTTCCTTTTTTTATTTACGATTATTTAGAAAAAGACAAGAGAAAAGAAAGAGAGGAAAGGAAAAGAAGAAGTAAGAAGATAAAAAATATATAACAAGAAAATAAGATATTAAAGGTAAACGGGAAAAGCAGAGGATAATAAGAAAATAAATTATTAAATTGTTCAGGTATGTTTATATGACATTTTTACTGTTTCATAAGTTGCGTTATTTATTTTATATTATAATATATGATTATATTTGTCATATATAACATTTGCAAAATATAACTGTTAAATTGATAACTAATTAAATTGATAACTTAAAATCTATGTTACATTTCTTTTTCGATATACAATTCTTATATTATATTTATACAATTTAAATCAGATTCTTTCAGAGAACATAGTTTGTGAAAAAAATAGAAAAAAATGATTTATATATATATATACGTATATATATTTATGTATTATTTATTTAAATACATAACGAGATATTTTATAATAGATTCAGAAAATGTAATATCTGAGAAAGCAATTTTCTAATATTTTCGTGAAATTTATTGTAGGAGATGTTCAAAGTGCTGTCCATCAAAATCAATGTAATCCTCAATCACTAAGTAAATAAACGATGTGTTCTTTGAATAATGTTACGTGTAATAGTGGCATAAGCATTGAAATAATAGTCCTCCGGATTTAGCTCCTTTCGATTTTTTAGAGCATACTAAAAGACAATGTTTACAAAGAACCATCTACACATAAGAAAGTGTAAAAGAGTGTACTATCAATGCTTGTGCAACTATTACACCTGACATTATTCAAAGAATACGTTGTTCATTTATTCAGCGATTTGCATCGATGTTGATAGGTATAACACTTTGAACATCCTGCAATATAAGCTAAGAATGTAAACAAACATTACAAAGTGTGTACATTAGGAAATTGCTTTCTCAGATATTACATTTTCTAAATCTGTTATAAAATATCTCGTTATGTATTTAAATAAATGATACATAAATATATATACGTATTTATATATATAAAAATCATTCTTTTCTACTTTTTCCACAAACTATGTTCTCTGAAAGAATCTGATTTAAATTGTATAAATATAATATAAGAATTGAATATCGAAAAAGAAATGTAACATAGATTTTAAGTTATCAATTTAATTAGTTATCAATTTAATAATTATATTTTGCAAATGTTATATATGACAAATATAATCATATATTATAATATAAAATAAATAACGCAACTTATGAAACAGTAAAAATGTCATATAAACATACCTGAACAATTTAATAATTATTATTTTCTTATTATCCTTTGCTTCTTTTCCCGTTTACCTTTAATATCTTATCTTCTGATTATATATTTTTTATCTCCTTATATACTTCTTTTTTTCCTTTTCTCTCTTTCTTTTCTCTTGTCTTTTTCTAAATAATCGTAAATAACAAAAGTAAATAATTTACAAATAACACATTGATTTATTTAAGAGCAATAAATGATAATACATAATATTGTAGAAATATCTTCAGTAAGATAATTGTATACCTTGAAGTCATATAAACTTAATACGTAGTCTAAAACAAATTTATTCTAATATTTCAAATATTTCTGATTAGTCTTGGAATATTAAATTATAACATGATTATATTACAATTACCCAATAGACCTTATAGATATGGACTGGCAATTGCTTATAGTTCCTGTACTAGAAGCAGTGTCTGGAGGAAGTTAGAGAGAGAAACATACTTTCAGTGTTCTTCGTACTTCTCTCTTTTAAAGTTTCCAGAAGTACTAAAGGAAGAAGAGAGAGAGAGAGAAGTACTAAAATGTATGTTTCTCTCTCTAACTTTCTCTGGACAAGGTCTGCTATGTATTGCTAGTCCATATCTACAAGTCCATGCGATTAACAAACATAATTATAAATTATAATATATATACGTATATATATATATATATATATATATATATAAATTATTCTTTTCTACTTTTTTCACAAACTATGTTCTCTGAAATTTTAAGACTAATTCAATATGTATATATCATATTCTG